>JAYEVE010001189.1:0-100000 GCA_036346375.1 Guadua angustifolia | reverse complement strand
ATCTTGTATACATCTTGTGATTATATAAGCAATTCCTTCTTGAAGGAGAACTCGGTGCTACGCTAGCCGAAAACAAAAGTTTTTCTACCGCGAACACCCAGGAAGCATGCGAGTCAAAGGTCATGGAGCGTTACCCTTGGAGCACGTTAGCAGCGGAAGTAGAGTGGGTGAAGCCTCCTCGCGTGCTCCGAAGCACTGTACATAGTCGAACACGATATGGTACAACTTCTCCTTGTCGCGGATCGCCGTCCGAACAGCGTTGTAGTTATGCGAGTTGATGTAGTGATTGAATCGATCGGCGACAACGCAAGAGCGATAGCGCCTCTGCGGTATCCACACGTCGAGGTGGGATCACCAGCTGTGGTGTGCTAGCACCAGCGTCGTGCTTAGGTTTTAGGGGCGATGGGATGCGGCGATGGCTAGTGCTTGTGGTGGCGAGAGTCCTCTTTCTTTGCGCCCACGCCCCCTTTATATAGAGCGCACTAAGGGGCCTTCTACGATAGAAGCTCACTAGGACTCACGCTAATGGGTCTTCTACAGTAAAAATCCTTTAAGACGCCAGAGGATCCAAATCCGCGTAAACCTACTAATGGATCCAATCCATCAGACATGATCCAACCCGTTAAGTGTGTGACCCATTAGGCTCATGTACAAGTCGGCTGCGGTCCCAGAGAACCCTTTCCCATACCACAAGTCAATAGCGGTACCTAGCAGCACATATTGACCCCCTTAATGTACACAATGATCGAATCAGCTGAACCTTGATACACTCACATAAGATCCTTTTGCCACATGATATTAGTCAAGCTCAAGGCGAGAAGCGTGCCACCCTTGTGATAGCTTGACAAATTCACTCGTCAATGTAATGGATATAATTCGTGATTAACACTTTAATCACTTTGGCATAACCATGCACTTTTCATATCCATCCACACCGTGAGGCGAGATATCTCTCCAGATTATCGAGGAGGGCAAATTCCATCTTGATCTCTTATATCTCACGTCATGTTTCATGGCACACCCATAAGCTACCTTTATAACTCCCTCACTACGGAGAAGCGTTTGATAGCCCCAAAGTATACAATTACGCATGCTGAGAATCAATAAGAATCTCCAAAGGATCGTATAGGTATACCACTCGAGACTACACCCTGATGGCACTTTTAAGATAACAATCTCAACAGTGTCTTGGAGCGGGTCTATCCAACCCCATGTTCTCTAACATGTGCCCACATTATTGATTTGATATCTCCATATCTATGGTATGTGAAACATTTCCATCAATCAATACATGTGCTGGTCAGATCACTATTGTCCCATATAATGACATGTGACCAGGGATCGTTTAGAATAATATCATATAACCAATGTGTTTCACAATTAAATCATACTCAATGAACAAAGGAGTGACATTTATTCATGGAACTGATAAGTACATGAACATAGACGTATGATACAATCATCTCACATGATCGCCTCTAGGGCATATCACCAACACTTCTTGTGTAATCTTCTCTATGTGATCTTGATTTTTAGAATTTAATTTTCTATGTGGAATCATATTCAATTCATTTGTCATGTTTGAGCTTCATTTATTGTGAGATCATGTGATGAAAAATTGGTTGAATGGTGAAATTGGCATTGTAAAGTGACTTTGATTATAGCATGTGTGGTGCTTGTGCATGTGCCATGTTAAGATGATGATAGCATGATGGATTCTGCTTGATGCAATGCACTCGTGTGAGTGGTTGCATGGATTGACCTTGAGTCAAGTCGTGGACTTGTGCTCGTGCACGGTTTGTGTGTTTATTCATGTGCGAGTGTTGCTCGAGGCGAACGTGGTCGATGTGGAATGGAACTAGGTTCATGGAGGAACCGAGGTTCGGGACTAGGTTCGAGGAGGAATCGAGGTCTGGTGGTCGAGGATGTCATGCGAGGCGTTAGAGCTCTGAGAACATGCACATGAAGGTGATTAGTCACGTATGAAGCGGCGGTGGGCTGTTCATGCGTGCAAGGTTCTTTGGTTAGTCACGTATCTTGTGCGAGTGGGCTGTTCATGCATGCAAGGTTTTGGTTTTGGCCATGTTGGGCCAAGTAGAGATAGATACAAACTCTTTCTATGTTGGAAGTGGAGTTGTATTCTATCTCTGTGTGTTTGCTCTGTACAAATAGGGGGAGGTGTCTCCTGTTTATTCTTGAGCGTTCAGGTTTGTGGGTTTGTACTCTTGTGTTGGAGTACTTTAGACAATGAAATAAAAATCAATCTTCCAGAGAGCTTCTTCTTGCGGCTGTGATTTGCTCTTGGGTTCGACATAGTTGATCAATCGCGAAGTTTTATTCATCACAGCGATCCACGAAGTTCATCACGGAGTTTGGTTCTTTGCAAAGGTATCATCTTGCGAAGGTAATATCTTTTGATCCGTAGATCCGATCGGATTGATTCTTATTGGGTTTGATTCATAATTGAATCTAGTTTCTACAGCGAAAATTTCACATCAATCCAATGGTTAGATCTTCTGTAATTTGTGGTCGCCCAGATTGATTTCACCTTACCCATTTGTTCGCGTGGTCGCCCGGATTCAGTCATCTTACGAAGGAAATAACTTTAGATCCATAGATCCGATTGACCTGATTCTTTTTGTGTTAGCTGTGGAATTGAGTCTAGTTTCTACAGTTAAAATTTTACGTTAATCCAACGATTGGATCTCCAGGAATTTCAGTTTTTCTAAACTAGTCGCCCGATTGATAACGTGGTCGCCCAACCTGCTCGCCCAAGTGCTTTTCTGGTCACCCAAGTGCCCAACCTGCTCGCCCAATTGTCCTACTGGTCGCCCAGGTGCCCAAACTGGTCACCCAAGTGTTCTACTGGTCGTCCAATTGCTCTACTGGTCGCCCAGACTTCTAAATTGGTCTCCCAACTTCGTGAACCAGTCGTCAAGCAATTTGAGTTTGAATTAGGGTATTTCAAAAAGGTTAAGAATAAGATTTTAGCTTCGCAATCATTCACCCCCTCGATTGGCGCCATCCGATTCTACAAGTGGTATCGAGCAAGGTTAAGGTATGGCGTCGGATAAGTATGTTAATCGTCCTCCTATGCTTAATGATTCAAAATTTTCTTCTTGGAAAAGTCGCATGCAATCCTATATTGAAGCTCGGGGTAATGATGTTTGGCGCAAAGTCTCTACGCATATGATGTTCCTAATATAGTCACTAATGATAATAAAGCGAGCGTTGATTTAAATGCTAAAGCTAAAACTTGATTTTTCAAGGAATCTCTGAAAAAGAATTTGATCGAGTTTCACATTTACGTTACGCACATTCAGTTTGGAAGACATTATGTGACTATCATGAAGGTTCAACTAAGATTAAGAAAGTCGCAAAATATTTACCAAAAGGACTTTTCGATTTTGTTATGAGACCGAATGAATCAATTGATGATCTTTACTCTCGATTTGAGAAAATTTTGTGCAATTTGCGTGGTGTTGGAGTTAACAATCCAATGAGGGAGAATGCTAGTAAGATTTTGACATCTCGACTCTGAATGGCGCATGGTTATTCTTGCAATCAATCAAGCTGTTGATTTGGATCGTTGACCATGGATGATCTGTATTCTAGGTTGAAAACTTATGAGATGGATTCTTTATCACCTAGAGTGATAAAACCTCTACACATGCACTTGTTGCTAACTGACCGTCGCCTTCGTCTCCTTGTCCGCATTAGCTTCTTTTCGGATGAATAGTTTGAGATGCTCCACGAAGAAGATCTTGTGTTCATTTCTTCACGCTATTGTCAAAGCACTCAACAATGTGAGGATGAGGAGGCGTGAAGGCACTACTTGAGGGCCTTTCAAGCTGCTTTGAGTGTGGTCTTCCGGGCATATCAAAGCAAATTGTCCCAAGTTGAAAAAGAAGGAAGAAAGGAACCAAAGACTGCATGACTCAAGGCGTACTACTCCTAGGCATTCCAATTTTTGAAAAGCCGCTATGAAAGTCTTAGCTGTCTTGGAGGAGTGTGATTTTAGTGATGTGGACTTTGAGAGTGACAATGAACCACGGGACAAGAAGGGAGATACTGATGATGACTTCACTGGCATGTGCTTTATGGCTAAAAGGGATAGTGACAGTGATTTTGATTTTGATGAGGTAAGACCTTCTTATGATGAACTTGAGTATGCTATGGTTAAATTAGCTTCTGAACTTAAAAAATCTAAGAAGGCTCTTAAAGAAAAAGATCTAGAAATTGATAGTTCTAATTCGAAATTGCAAGGCTTAGGTCTTTGATTCACGATGATGATGCATGTAAGTCACGTGACTTAATTCACAATGAGCTTGTTTCACTTAGGAAAGAACATGCTTCTCTGTTAAAGCAAGATAGGAAAATGAGAAACAAATGAAAAATACTAGCTGTTCAACCATTGATCTGCATGATTCAAACTTCTTGTTCAAAATGCTCCATCTTGGAATTGAAGTTGCATGATGTAAATGTTAGAGTTTCTCAAATGCGGATGCCTTGCTCACTCATGAAGTTCTTTCCTGCTCAAAATGTCAAAAACAGAAAGGAATAGTGGACGTTCCCTGTAACAATTGTTTAACTCTGTCTAGAAAGGTTGATTACGTGGAAAAATCGTTAGAACGTTTCACTAAAGGAAAGAAAAACCTAAACTTGATTTTGGATCAATCAAAAGTCAGCATTCATAACAAAGGTTTAGGTTTTGATTCTTATGCTCATTATAAAACACATGTTCCCACTGTTGTCAAAGTTCTTGAAAGTGGAAAGTTTGAAATTGCAAATGAGCCTAAGAAAACTGTCTTTAAATCTGCTGGAATTTTATCTTCTACTGTGATGAATGCAAATGTTGCTTCTACTTCTAAAGTTAAACATTTTGTTAACTACACTTGCACTCATTATGGTAGAGATGGACATCTAGTAGATTTTTGCTTTAGGCTAGCCAAACAACAGAAGCAAGAAAAAGCTAAGGCTAGGTCTAATTTCAGACAGGCACGCTTTACTCCTCATTAGGTGCCTAAGGTGATGCGAACACCTTTTGTTGCAAGAAACACGAGAAAGAGCAAAACTGATTTTGTATACAAGTATACTCGTCTTTGTGCCTACTAAATGTGTGTGTCTCGATCTTTGGATTCCTAAATATCTTTTATCTAACTTGATCTTGAGACATCGACATCCTCTTTATGTGGTGTGGAAGAGAGGAAGGAGAACATATGGTTCATAGATTACGGATGTTCAAGATATATGACCGGTGATTCAAAATGGTTCTCCTCCTCACACAAAGTTCTAGTGATGAGGTCATCACTTTTGGCGATAATTCAAAGGAAGAATTCTTGGAAGAGGAATTGTGCGAGTCAATGAAAACTTCATTCTCAAGGATGTAGCTTTG
Source organism: Guadua angustifolia (assembly GCA_036346375.1). Classification (NCBI taxonomy): domain Eukaryota; kingdom Viridiplantae; phylum Streptophyta; class Magnoliopsida; order Poales; family Poaceae; genus Guadua; species Guadua angustifolia. The sequence continues at coordinate 94,605 of JAYEVE010001189.1, read as the reverse complement.
GTAAGCAAGCTCAAATATATTTTGCTCTCGGTTTCTCGAGTTTGCTTGATGAAGAACTTGAGGTAAGATTTGAAAAAATTCTTGTCGTATATTAGATGTTTACGAAAATCTAGTATGCAACATAACTTCGCATTGGTCGCTTGTTTAAAGGTGATTTTTCATATCCAACATCTGAAATGACATGTCTTGTATCTCATGTTTCAAAAGATCTAACTTTTTGGCATCGTAGACTTGGTCATATTGGTTTTGATCACCTTTCACGCATTAGTAAATCAAATTTGCTCGAGAGGTTTGCACAGAATTAAAGTATGACAAGACAAGTAATTTGACTGCTCTCCCTGTCAACATGGAAAAATGACGCACCTAAACATTTTCCTATCAACTCTTTATTATGACTAATGCTCGAGTCGACTTCTACACATGGATCTTGTGGGACCAAGCAAGAGTAAAATCTGCGGGAGGTAAGTGGTATGTTCTTGTGATTGTAGATGATTACTCTAGGTACTCTTGGGTATATTTCATGACTACCAAAAATGAAGCTTTTGAATTATTTCAAGAGTTTGCATTAAGGTTGCTCAAGGAATTGCTTGAAGCACTTGAAGTAATTAGGAGTGATAATGGAGGAGAATTCAAGAACAATCTTTTGCTTCTTTACATTACGAACATGGAATTGAGCATCAATTTTCTTACTTTCGAGTTCCTCAACAAAATGGTGTTGTTGAGAGGAAAAATCGCATACTAGTTGAGATGGCTAGGACAATGCTTGATGAATATTCTACTCCTAGGAAGTTTTGGGCTGAAGCTATTTCTACTACTTGCTAAATTTCAAATAGAGTATTTTTGAGAGCAAAGCTTCATAGAACTTCTTATGAACTTCGGTTTGGACGTACTCTAGCATCTCCCATATCGTGTTTTTGGTTGCAAATGTTTCATTCTCAAACATGGAAATCTTGATAAGTTTGAATCTAGATGCTCAGATGGATTGTTTCTTGGTTATGCTCTTCATACTCATGGTTACCGTGTGCTGAATTTAGAAACTAACAAAATTGTTGAGACTTGTGAAGTCACTTTTGATGAGGCTAGTCACGGTACTAGACCCGAATTTTCGAGGACACAAGTTACTTGCAATTCTGAAAGTATCTTTTTGGAAGAAAGTGATGATGAAGATGAAGATGAAAGTGGTAATCAAGTTGGCAACTCGGCTCAGCCAATTCAGCCACAGGAAGAAAATCAGCAAGCATCTTCGAAAATTCTTCCAGCAAACACACATGGTACTGGACCTCAGGCATCTTCAGAAATTTCAGCACCATTGCATATTCAACGAAGACATCCTCCTGAACAGATGATTGGTGAGTTAAATGTACGTGTGCTTGAAGCAGTACAATACTAATGCCTCATATGCTCATCTTGCTTTTGTTGCATCTTTTAAACCCCAAGATGTAAGTCACGCGTTATCGATGAGTCTTGGATTAATGCCATGCATGAGGAACTTGAGAATTTTGAGCACAATAAGGTTTTGGGTTTTAGTTCCACCTCATTTAGGTCAGAATATCATTGGAACTAAATGGGTTTTTAAGAATAAACAAAGTTAAGATGGGGTTGTTGTTAGAAATAAAGCTAGATTGGTTGCTCAAGGTTTTACTCAAATTGAAGGACTTGATTTTGATGAAACTTTTGCACCTGTTGCTAGACTTGAAGCCATTAGAATTTTGTTGGCCTTTCTTTGCATCTAAAGGTTTTAGATTGTATCAAATGGACGTCAAAAGTGCTTTTCTAAATGGTTTTATTTACGAAGAAGTTTATGTCAAACAACCTCCGGATTTGAAAATCCGAAATACCCAGACCATGTTTTAAGTTGTCCAAAGCTTTATATGTTTTAAAACAAGCTCCTCGGGCTTGGTATGATAGAAGCTTAAATCATATTTCTTTGGAAAATGATTTTGAAATGGGCAAAGTTGATAAAACCTTGTTTTCTCTCAAGCATGGCAATGATCATTACTTGTTGATTTATGTGGATGATATCATTTTTGGTGGTACTTCTCATGCTCTTGTTGCCAAGTTTTGAGACACTATGAGCGGAAATTTGAGATGAGTATGATGGGTGAGCTCACATACTTTTTGGGTTTACAAGTCAAGCAAACAAGACAAGGTATCTTTATTCACCAAGCGAAGTACACAAAAGATCTCCTTGACGTTTTGAGATGGAAACATGCAAACCAATTTCCACACCTATTGGCACAACAACTACTTTGGATCCGGATGAACAAGGAGAACCGGTTAATCAAAAGGAGTATCGAAGCATGATTGGATCACTTCTTTATCTCACTTTGCTTCAAGGCGGATATACACTCTGCGGTGTGTTTGTGTGCTCGTTTTCAAGCTTCCCCGTGCTTCTCATCGACAAGCGGTAAAAGCGAATTCTTAGCTATTTACAATCCACTTTAGAGTTTGGCTTATGGTACTCCTCATCATCATGTTTATCATTTAGAGCCTACTCTGATGCTGATTTTGCGGGTTGTAGAATTAACAGGAAAAGTACCTCTGGAACATGTCATTTTATTGGTACATCTTTAGTAGCTTGGTCATTGTGAGGAGCCGCCCAGACCGTCCTCGGGTTATTTGAATGTCCGGTCACCCTTATCGGATTTGGAGGTTAGCAACGGATCACCGATGGTGCTCACAGTGCTAACACCCAAGCCCAATTAGGACAACAACGATTCCATTCGAATAACTCGACAACAATCCCGGTATTCCCCGGTATGCAACCCGAAACTTCGCCGAGATCGCCTCGCATACGGTTTCCAATGCCATATCAAACCAATTCACATAAAGGGAAACGAACCCAAAACTTTACTACCGAGAAGCATAGCGAAGCACAACAAACAACACCAACTCAAGCACAAAGACAAACCAGACAACCACACAACTAAAACAACACATCTAGCATACTAGAAGCATATAAAACATGACTAGACAGCAAGATAAAAGTTCAAAATTTCGGCATGACGCCTCTAGAAGTACGGATATCCACTCAGCAGGCATAAGAAACACATAATTAACCAAGTATAGCACAACAACAACAAACATGACATCAGGATTAGCATGGGTAGAAGTAACAACTAGACATGAGTTGAGCATGATAATACAACAAGGTTCAACAACAGAAATAGCCAAGTATTTAAACAAGCCATAACATAACTTTAAAGACTAACTATACAACAAAATGGACACACAACCACCACATTAAACCAAAAGTAAGACATCTCGGAAGTGTCACCTACTCGAACACTTCGAGGCGTTCTAACGTCGGGCTTAGCCTCATTCGGTGTCCCGCCCAACCACCGAGAAGCAAAACGGGCAGAACTCACACCCGTCGGGGTCCTCACCTTAAAACCACAAAGCAGAAGCATGAGTACAGAATATACTCGCAAGACTTACCCGTGGTCCATATATGACCGACTCGAAAGGATATGCATTTGGATGTAGCAAGGAATAAGCTTAAGGTAAAAGTGCATAAAAGCTTAACTTTGTTGCATAATCACATTCATCTACTCAATTTACAAGTTTTATAGCATTTATGGACATCACCTACTACTAGAGTGAAATCTGAATTTAAGCATTAAAGAGAGTAAATAATAACATGAAACAAGCATCAACATCAAATATACCAACTAGTTTCAAGTTTAAGTTGTTACTACGTTGAAGTGTCGGATGATACAAGCGTGCTCATATCAGAGAGCCTGGCAATTGAATCGCTTATTCACCTGCGCAGGGATCATCAATCGCATACGACATGTGCCACAAGGAACCTCATGTCAACCCTCCTCCCATCCATATCTACTCATTGAACCATCCTCATGCGGCCGAGCACCTAGCAACCTCCTCGGCGGCTCAAGCCTCGCTTAGCCCTCAAGAGAGACCTAGGCCTCGCCCTCAACCACGTCCAATCGCATGAGGGCATGACCCATCGAGTAGTATGCCATGAAAGGGTGGCTTACCGTACCATTATATCGGGCATGCGATCAACAAAGTGTGCTCGATCAACATGGCAAACAACGGATCGGTCCTTAACCAACACAAAGCGAGACTACGACATTTGAGTCTCCACACCCAAATGATCCAACCCTCTGCTTGGGTCTCAATTTTACATTTCAAACCTAACCATTTCCATTTACAACCCAATAGTGTGAAATAATTAAACTCAAGTGATGGAACCTTCCACCACTTGGCCCATACCCGACATCTAAGCAAACTAAGCATGGACACAACATAAATACCTATGTACTAGTTCCAAGGAAGGTATTCAACAATTATCAACGGGTGAAAGTGCAGCAATTAGGTTCTAGTCCTATCCCACATTTCAATTCCTAATGCAAGACGTAATCATCCAATAAGCAAATTATTAAGCTAAAATACAATCGTATAAGGTTAAACATGCTTAGGTGCTTGCCTTGAGCTTCTGCTGGATTTTCATAATGGTTGGCTCTCCAGAACCCCTCGGTCACCGCCGCGTTAACCATCAAGGGTTCGATTCTCTACGATCACAATGTATGGAAAAAGAAAATGAGATGCATGCAATGCATATGAGATGAAATACTAAAAGCATCCTCATGATCAATCCAAAAGTGCAAGCATTCATTTCAATTTAAAAACAAAAACTACAATGCGACTCTCTATTTCTATTCTATAGCACAAATCAGAAAATAACAAGCACATTCCTCTAAACAAGTATAACTTTTATTTGGCTAACCCGAAAAATGACTTCTTGGACTCGAAAAGACCACAAGAGGGTGATCTAATATTACCATGCATCATAACATTCAGAATACAAATTTAAAGTTTGCAATTAAACTCTGAATTTTAGTCCCAAAGTCTGAAATTTTCAGCACAAACTGATTTCATAGCAGCGTTGATATAAATGGCCATAACTTTTGAACCGTTTGATCAAATTGAGCAAACTTATACTCGAAACGACCACAAGACATAGGCCTACAACCTGGATTTACTCAATCACCCAGATTCTACTCAGAGAATTCCTAGTTCGGCCAGGAACAGAGGGCAGTTTTCAATGTTCAGAATTTTCAAAGTTTCAGACAGCAAGCACAAAATTCAACATATAAATTGCTATACTTAATATAATTGAGTAAAGGATGACATTTTTACAATCTACATGAAATTTCCCACAACTTCACAGGCAAAATTAATTTCTAATTCAGCCTCTAACAATTTTTAATTCGCACCACAAGTTTCAGCTACACAATATCAGCACTTTCAGAGCAGCATGCACTAAAATAGACATAACTTTCAGCTGGATTAACGAAATGAGGTGATTCCAGTTGAAAATGAAAGATAATTTGATTATCCACAACTTTCTCTACAGCCAACCTAGCAGGAGATGCTCAGAATTTGCTCAAATCAACCCGAAACAGTAGCTGTGAAATCTACTCGAAAATTTAGAACATTGCTCCAAACCCTAGAATGGTTATTCCCCATCAAAAACTCAAATCTCCACACTCCAAAGCCCACAAATCTACCCTTGCAGCCCCCAAAACTAGAAAACTCCAAACCCAAACCCTAGGGAGAGCCTCACCTCAAGGGAGTGAAGGAGGAAGAGGAGGAGGGAGCTGCTGCCTTGTGGGAGGAGGAGGAGCTGCTGCCTTGTGGGAGGAGGAGGAGGCCGGGCAGGGGGGGGAGCTGCTGGGGAGGCGCCACCACCAGGGAGGAGAATTGCTGGAGAAGAGCTTTGGCTTTGGTTGGGGAAGAAATGAGAATGCATGAGGAGGGGGCGCGGCTGCTTGGAAGAAGGCTAGTGGGGTTTCGGTTGGGGAATAAACAGGAGGAAAAATTGTGGCCTGGTTCTTTTTGCTACCCTCAAATGCTTTAGTAAGTTGAGCCCCCCCATGACCCCACTAGTAAGCAATGGCTAAGCCCCCAAAATTTCAGCATGGGTTATATTTTGATGCTATGTTTTAATTTTTGCATTTGTGAAAATCGAGCTGCTAATGATATTTCTAGCTCTAAAGCTCAGCTGAGTTTGGAATTTCTCCTAAGTAGCAGATTAGGATTATTCGTTGAAGTCGAGAGTTGATTTCGAATTTGAGGCCATGACAAATCCTCCCCCCCTTAAGGGAATCTCTTGAGATTGAATTTGAGGCATAGATGGATATAATAGAATCTATATGGACAATGCGACCACATACAAATGATATGGCTTTGATTGCGAAAAGATTGGATGGCAAGACTTACATAGCATGGAAGAACTCGGGATACTCGACTTTTAAACGATCTTCCCGTTCCCATGTGGCTTCATCTTGATGTGATTGCTCCACTTGAATTTTGTAGAATTTGATAGTCTTCCTCACGAGTCTTGCGTTCAGCTTCATCCAAAACTCGAATGGGATACTCTTGGTAGAGACAGATCGGGCAGAACCTCAAGTTCATCCACTTGATATGTTCAAAGGAATACGGAGGCACTTCTTCAATTGCGATATGTGGAAGACATCGTGGACCATCTCTAGAGCGGAGGAAGCTCAATTGATATGACACTTGACCACGTCTTGCAAGGATCTGGAAAGGTCCTATGTATCGAGGTGCCAATTTTCCTTAACCCGAACGATGGGTGCCGGGAGGAGATACCTTCAGATAGACATAGTCACCAATCTTTGAAAGAGAGAGGTCTACTACGACGATCAGCATAGCTCTTTTGCCGCGATTGTGCCACTCTTAAATTTTCTTGTATGGTCTTTACCTTCTCTTCTGCTATCATGACTAGTTCAGGTCCAAAGAATGGACGTTCCCCACTCTCGGACCAGTTCAAGGGTGCCCGACAATTGCGACCATAGGCGCTTGAAGGAGACATTTTGATCTTTGGTTTGATAGTCGTTGTTGTAAGCAAACTCAAATATGGAAGACATTCATCCCATTTCTTCCCATAAGACGAACACAAGCCCTCAACATATCCTCAAGGATCTGATTGATCCTCTCGGCTGGCCGTCAGTTTGTGGATGATAAGCCGAGCTGTGAAGCAGTTTGGTGCCCAATGCCTCGTCTGAGACTTCTCGAATCGAGACAAAAACCGAGACCCTCGATCGGAAACTATCCGCCTTGGTACTCCATGAAGACACACAATCTGAGATATGTACAACTCGCATACCTCTTGGCTTGATAAGTGGTGCGACGGCTAGAAATGTCGGACTTCGTCAGCCGTCGACTATAACCCATATCGAGTCGTGACCGAAGAAGTCGTCGGCGGTGGTGATGAAATCCATGCCAATCTCTTCCCACTTCCAACTTGGAATGGGTAGCGGTTGAAGAGTGCCACCGACTTGAGATGCTCGGCCTTCACCGTTGGCAAACATCACACTCGGACACGTAGCGAGCAATCTCGCTTCATGCGAGTCCACCAAAGCTGTTGCCGTGTCTTGATACATTTTGTTGCTGCCGGATGGATTGTGAGCAACGAGTTGTGGGCTTCATCGAGAATCTTTCTTCTCAACTCTTGGTCTTTAGGGACGACTAGGCGCTTAGAACCATAAAGTTCCACAATCATCAAGATGGAAACAAGTAGCTTGGCCGGAATTCAACTTGTCACGTATTCGGGTAACACCCTTGTCCCTCTTTTGTGCCGCTCGAATCTGATCCAACAGTGTGGACTTCAACTCTAGGTTGGCCAAGAACCCTTCTTCAACCATTTCTATGCCGAGTTTTTGTAATTCTGCACAGATAGTGGCACTTTGGGGTTGAAGAGTGAGGCAATTACATCGGGCCTTGCGACTCAATGCGTCAGCCACCACATTAGCTTTTCCTGGGTGGTAATGCACTTCCAAATTGTAGTCCTTGATCAGTTCAAGCCACCTTCTTTGCATCATATTCAAATCACTGAGTGAAGATGTACTTGAGACTCTTGTGATCGATATAGATGTTGCACTTGTTCCCAAGAAGGTAGTGGCGCCAAATTTTAGAGCATGAACCACAGCGCAAGCTCTAAATCATGAGTTGGATAGTGATCTTCATGTCGTTTCCATTGCCGAGACAGCGTAGGTGACAACTCGGCTTTCTTGCATAAGCACACGTACCAAGTCCGATACGGCGCGCCATAATAAACATCGAATGGCTTGTGAATATCGGGTTGCGTGAGGACAGAGGCTGTAGTAAGGCGCTGTTTCAAGGTCGAAATGCTTGCTCACAACCCGTTGACCATTTAAATCGACACCCTTCTTGAGTAGCTCGGTCATAGGTTTGGCAATCTTGAGAAGTCTTGAATGAATCGGCGATAATAATAAGCAAGCCCAAGGAAACTACGGATCTCCGTGATAGTTTTGGGTTGTTCCCACTCGAGAACTTCTTGCACTTTGCTTGGATCGACAGCAACACCTTGTTCGGAGAGGACATGTCCCAAGAAAGATACCTCCTTCAGCCAAAACTCACACTTGCTGAATTTCGCATAAAGGCTATGATCTCGGAGTCTCTCAAGAACGATGCGAAGATGCTTGGCTTGCTCTTCTACATTTGCTGAGTAGATGAGGATATCGTCAATGAAAATGACCACGAAGGAGTCAAGTTCCTCCATGAAGATGGAGTTCATAAGGTACATGAAGTGCGCGGTGCATTTGTCAAACCGAGCGACATGACGGTATACTCATATAGGCCATAACAGTGGAGAATGCCGTCTTCGGGATATCTTCGGCTCGAACCTTGATTTGATGATACCCGAGCCTCAAATCAATCTTGGAGAACACCCGTGCACCAGCAAGTTGATCAAAGAGGATGTCAATTTGGGGAAGAGGGTACTTGTTCTTTATGGTGACTGCGTTCAAAGGACGATAATCAACACATAGGCGAAGAGAACCGTCTTTCTTGGTCACGAAGATAGCCGAGCAGCCCCAAGGTGAGGAGCTCGGACGAATGAATCCCTTGTCCATCAGTTCCTTCAGTTGCTTCTTTAATTCGGCCAATTCATCGGGTGGCATTCGGTATGGCCGCTTGGAAACTGGAGCGGCCCGGTGAAGTTCAACTCTGAACTCAATATCCCGATCGGGCGGTATCCCCGCAATTCATTGGGAACACATCCGGTATTCGAAACCACGGAATGGACTCTAACCCTCAATTTTAGCACCATTCAAGGAGCAAAGAGTGGCCTGCCACCATCAAGAAGTAGAGTTAACACATCGCCCATCGGTCCCTTGAGCGAGATGGAGCGACGAGAGCAATATAGGATGGCTTGCTGCCGTGTTAACCAATTCATGCCCAAGATAACATCCATCCCACGAAGATCGAGGAGCAACAAGTTGACAAGGAACGGAACCCCTTGGATCAGCACAGATGCTTCTTGAACTACTTGATTAGCGACCATTTTTGAACCCGGTGCTTCAATGAGGAATGAGGTGTTCTTTGCACTCACTCTCATTTGATGGTGCATAGCAAAATCCTTGCGAATAAAAGAATGAGAAGCCCCTGAGTCAAATAAAACCCTAGCAGCATGCCCATCAATGCATAACATACCCGTCAACACAGTGTCGCCCTCTGGAATTTCTTCGGCGTCGGTGTAGTTGACTCGGCCATTCTTTGAAGCTTGAGGTGCCTTCCCATTAGGACGTGGAGGCGGTGCGGTAGCGCCTTGAGGCTTTGGAGCATTAAAGTTGTTGTCCCGCTTTGGAAAAGGACAATCCCTGATGAAGTGTCCCGCACGCCCACAATTATAGCACGGGCCTGGACCTGAATTCGCCCCCACTCTCACTCCCGGCTGTGGCTGTGGGGGACGGGGAGCAACAACAGGAGGTCGGACGATCCCCACCTGTAGGGGAGGTGCAGGAGTAGGTGCTCGAAGTGGAGGAAGGGAGACAGCTCGAGCACGCCAGCTTGCCACTGCGGACAACTGTACCACCCGCTTTTGCTTCTTTTCTTCCTGGTGGTTCTTCATCTTGTGCTCCACCGTGATCGCCCGACTCACCAAGGCATTAAAATCAGGGAAGTCACACACTGAGAGCTTGTCTTGCATCTTGGCTGACAGTCCATTCATGAAGCGATCTTGCTTTTTTCAGTGCATGTTCACCTCTTCGGTGCATCTTGAGCAAGATAGTTGAACTTCGCGAGAATAGTCCATCACAGACTTGTTCAAGCTGCTTGAGGAGAGAATTCTGCCTCTTGATGTCCATAAGCCCCTTCGGGATATGATATGCCGAAAGGCCTCACGGAACTCTGCCCATGACACTTGATGACCGGAGGTCGCGACAAGAAAGTTGGCCCACCAAGCACCGGCGAGGCTCTAGTTCTTTGGCGGCGAATAGAGCCTTCTCATGGTCTTCGCAGCGAATGAGAGCAAACTTCTGCTCAATAGTCTTGCAACCAATAAATGCGCCTCCGATGGATTCTTGCACGAGAGAAGGTGGGTGGTGTGTATGCAAGAAATCCAGATAACCATTGGGTCGGTCCGCCCTTCGCGACCACCTCGAGGAGCTGATTCGAACAAGCATCTCAAGGATTGAGTTGGTTGTTTGCTGATTACTTTCGAGACCTCGGAACACATCCAAGAGGTTGGGAGGAGGAGGCGGATTGCTATCGTGGGGCTGCGATCGCCCCGCAGCCTCATCACCTCCCGCACCTCCGCGGGTCCTCATTCTGTCGTCAACCAAGGTCAGACGACAAGAGTTAGACTCCACATGGAAAGGGATAGGTTCTTAGACTTGGTTAAAAATTTGAATTTAAACATGATCTAGACAACAATACAAGACAAGGAATTCTACAAGTCTAACATACATAAAAGCATAAATCATGATGCAAGATGGACATGGCAAGACATATGAATGCATGGTATGAAATGCACGGTTCCAACGTGATCGTTTCTCCCACGCTCACCATTCAACCCGCACAACCTTAGTTATAAACATAGGGCGGGTAATATAGCGCTAATTGCTACCTAGAAAATTAAGCAAATCCTACTAATTACCTAAGTGGTTGTCAAGTTTACGGTTCGTCTTTATGCACCTTGCTCTGATACCAGCTTGTGAGGAGCCGCCCAGACCGTCCTCGGGTTATTTGAATGTCCGGTCACCCTTATCGGATTTGGAGGTTAGCAACGGATCACCGATGGTGCTCACAGTGCTAACACCCAAGCCCAATTAGGACAACAACGATTCCATTCGAATAACTCGACAACAATCCCGGTATTCCCCCGGTATGCAACCCGAAACTCGCCCAGGATCGCCTCGCATACCGGTTTCCAATGCCATATCAAACCAATTCACATAAAGGGACAACGAACCCAAAACTTTACTACCGAAACATAGCGAAGCACAACAAACAACACCAACTCAAGCACAAAGACAAACCAGACAACCACACAACTAAAACAACACATCTAGCATACTAGAAGCATATAAAACATGACTAGACAGCAAGATAAAAGTTCAAAATTTCGGCATGACGCCTCTAGAAGTACGGATATCCACTCAGCAGGCATAAGAAACACATAATTAACCAAGTATAGCACAACAACAACAAACATGACATCAGGATTAGCATGGGTAGAAGTAACAACTAGACATGAGTTGAGCATGATAATACAACAAGGTTCAACAACAGAAATAGCCAAGTATTTAAACAAGCCATAACATAACTTTAAAGACTAACTATACAACAAAATGGACACACAACCACCACATTAAACCAAAAGTAAGACATCTCCGGAAGTGTCACCTACTGGAACACTTCGGGCGTCTAACGTCGAAGCTTAGCCTCATTCGGTGTCCCGCCCAACCACCGAGAAGCAAAACGGATAGAACTCACACCCGTCGGGGTCCTCACCTTAAAACCACAAAGCAGAAGCATGAGTACAGAAGATACTCGCAAGACTTACCCGTGGTCCATATATGACCGACTCGAAAGGATATGCATTTGAATGTAGCAAGGAATAAGCTTAAGGTAAAAGTGCATAAAAGCAACTTTGTTGCATAATCACATTCATCTACTCAATTTACAAGTTTTATAGCATTTATGGACATCACCTACTACTAGAGTGAAATCTGAATTTAAGCATTAAAGAGAGTAAATAATAACATGAAACAAGCATCAACATCAAATATACCAACTAGTTTCAAGTTTAAGTTGTTACTACGTTGAAGTGTCGGATGATACAAGCGTGCTCATATCCGAGAGCGTGGCAATTCGAATCGCTTATTCACCCTGCAGGGGATCATCAATCGCACGACATGTGCCACAAGGAACCTCATGTCAACCCTCCTCCCATCCATATCTACTCATTGAACCATCCTCATGCGGCCCGAGCACCTAGCAACCTCCCTCGAGCGGCTCAAGCCTCGTTTAGCCCTCGAGAGAGACCTAGGCCTCGCCCTCAACCATGTCCAATCGCATGAGGGCATGACCCATCGAGTAGTATGCCATGAAAGGGTGGCTTACCGTACCATTATATCGGGCATGCGATCAACAAAGTGTGCTCGATCAACATGGCAAACAACGGATCGGTCCTTAACCAACACAGGCGAGACTACGACATTTGAGTCTCCACACCCAAATGATCCAACCCTCTCGCTTGGGTCTCAATTTTACATTTCAAACCTTACCATTTCCATTTACAACCCAATAGTGTGAAATAATTAAACTCAAGTGATGGAACCTTCCACCACTTGGCCCATACCCGACATCTAAGCAAACTAAGCATGGACACAATATAAATACCCATGTACTAGTTCCAAGGAAGGTATTCAACAATTATCAATGGGTGAAAGTGCAGCAATTAGGTTCTAGTCCTATCCCACATTTCAATTCCTAATGCAAGGCGTAATCATCCAATAAACAAATTATTCGCTAAAATACAATCGTATAAGGTTAAACATGCTTAGGTGCTTGCCTTGAGCTTGCTGGATTTTCAAGTAATGGTTGGCTCTCCGGTAACCCCTCGGTCACCGCGTTAACCATCAAGGGTTCGTTCTCTACGATCACAATGTATGGAAAAGAAAATGAGATGCATGCAATGCATATGAGATGAAATACTAAAAGCATCCTCATGATCAATCCAAAAGTGCAAGCATTCATTTCAATTTAAGAACAAAAACTACAATGCGACTCTCTATTTCTATTCTATAGCACAAATCTGAAAATAACAAGCACATTCCTCTAAACAAGTATAACTTTTATTTGGCTAACCCGAAAAATGACTTCTTGGACTCGAAAAGACCACAAGAGGGTGATCTAATATTACCATGCATCATAACATTCAGAATACAAATTTAAAGTTTGCAATTAAACTCTGAACTTTAGTCCCAAAGTCTGAAATTTTCAGCACAAACTGATTTCAGAGCAGCGTTGATATAAATGGCCATAACTTTTGAACCGTTTGATCAAATTGAGCAAACTTATACTCGAAACGACCACAAGACATAGGCCTACAACCTGGATTTAGCCAATCACCCAGATTCTGCTCAGAGAATTTCCAGTTCGGCCAGGAACAGAGGGCAGTTTTCAGTGTTCAGAATTTTCAAAGTTTCAGACAGTAAGCACAAAATTCAACATATAAATTGCTATACTTAATAGAATTGAGTAAAGGATGACATTTTTACAATCTACACTAAAGTTCCCACAACTTCACAGGCAAAATTAATTTCTAATTCAGCCTCTAACAATTTTTAATTCGCACCACAAGTTTCAGCTACACAATATCAGCACTTTCAGAGCAGCATGCACTAAAATAGACATAACTTTCAGCTGGATTAACGAAATGAGGTGATTCTAGTTGGAAATGAAAGATAATTTGATTATCCACAACTTTCTCTACAGCCAACATAGCAGGAGATGCTCGGAATTTGCTCAAATCAACCCGAAACAGTAGCTGTGAAATCTACTCGAAAATTCAGAACATTGCTCCAAACCCTAGAGTGGTTATTCCCTATCAAAAACTCAAATCTCCACACTCCAAAGCCCACAAATCTACCCTTGCAGCCCCCAAAACCAGAAAACTCCAAACCCAAACCCTAGGGAGAGCCTCACCTCAAGGGAGTGAAGGAGGAAGAGGAGGAGGGAGCTGCTGCCTTGTGGGCGGAGGAGGAGCTGCTGCCTTGTGGGAGGAGGAGGAGGCCGGCCAGGGGGGAGCTGCTGGGGAGGCGCCACCACCAGGGAGGAGAAGTGCTGGAGAAGAGCTTTGGCTTTGGTTGGGAAGAAATGAGAATGCATGAGGAGGGTGCGGCTGCTTGGAAGAAGGTGGTGGGGTTTGGTTGGGGAATAAACAGGAGGAAAAAATGTGGCACGGTTCTTTTTTGCTGCCCTCAAATGCTTTAGTAAGTTGAGCCCCCATGACCCCACTAGTAAGCAATGGCTAAGCCCCCAAAATTTCAGCATGGGTTATATTTTGATGCTATGTTTTAATTTTAGCATTTGGCCAAAATCAAGTTTTACTGTGATATTTCTAGCTCTAAAACTCAGTGAGTTTGGAATTTCTCCTAAGTAGCAGATTAGGATTATTCGTTGAAGTCGGGAGTTGATTTGAATTTGAGGCCATGGCGGTCATCTAGAAAACAAGTTTCATTGCTCTCTCAAGCTGTTGAATCTGAATATTTTGCTTTGCTGCATGTTGTGCTCAAGTGCTTTGGATGATATCAACTTTAAAGGATTTTGGATTAAACTTAGATAGTGTTCCCTTTTACGTGATAACACTAGTGCTATTAATATTGCTAAAAATCGATTGCAACATTCTCGAACCAAGCATATTGACATTAGCTATCATTTCCTTTGAGATCATGTGGAAAAGGGAGATGTTGTGTTGCATTTTGTTGATTCTGAATTGCAAATTGCTGATATTTTCACAAAACCACTTGATGCTTCTCGATTTGCCTTTTTGAGAGGAGAGCTGGGCGTTGTGCATTCCATGAGCTTATTTTGAGGGGGAGTTTTATGCTAAGTCTGTTACTCAATGAGCTTACTTTATCATATTTCTTTATATATTATGTATTTCAGCTTATATATGATAATCTAAATTGTGCTACTTGAACTAAAAGTGACATTGTGGAATTCCTTAGTTTAATTTTCTATAGCGCATGCTCTGTCATATCTTGGTGTTATAGGCCTGATATTGAATCTTCTTGACAAAGTTGGGCTATGAAGCATGTGTGTTTTTCAGCTTTACTCTTTCATAGACCATTTAATCACTTTGCATGTTTAAAATAAAAGAAAAGGGAATAAATAAAAAAAGGGGGCTCAAATCTGCAAGAAGCTTGTCAAAATTATCAAAATAAGCAAAAGCTTTAAGATGTATGCTTCAAGCATGCCATTCCCTAAAAGATAAGATGTATACTATAAGCATGTCATTCCCTAAAAGATAAGATGTATGCTTCAAGCATGCCATTCATTGAAAATAAAAGAAGTATGCTTCAAGCATACCACATGCAGTTTACTGTTATCAAGATTAATTTGGTCTACTAGATTGGAGTTGAAACTACTTGCTTGCCTTGAGTTGTTAGTTGCTTCAATTTTTGGGCCTTGTTTGTTCTGCCAAGATTTTGCTTAGTACTTGGCTATAGTTGATTAAATTGAGGTTGAGATGCATGTCACTCCCTAACTTGTTAAATAATATTAAGTTCATGTATTATGCTTATTATGTGATCTATAAGGTTATATGATCAAGGAAGCTCATTGGTTCTTGTCTTGGCACTCATTTGTTTTTCCTTGCTGAAATCATTGTCAAAGGGGGAGAAGAAAGCTTACATTCAGGGGGAGAAGTAAAATGTTTTATTGTCAAATGGGAGAAATTTTGGAGTTCACACACAATTTGGTTTCCTTTAAGGGGGAGATTTTTCACTTTGTTTTTTGAACATTTTGCTTTGTGTTTTAAAATGAAATTTCTTAAAATCTTTTCTTGTGAGGTTAATGCCAATGTTCAGGTCCAAATGGTGTTGCCAATGTTTTCATCAAGGGGGAGATTTTGAGATCATGTGATGAAAAATTGGTTGAATGGTGAAATTGGCATTGTAAAGTGACTTTGATTATAGCATGTGTGGTGCTTGTGCATGTGCCATGTTGAGATATGATAGCATGATGGATTCTGCTTGATGCAATGCACTCGTGTGAGTGGTTGCATGGATTGACCTTGAGTCAAGTCGTGGACTTGTGCTCGTGCACGGTTTGTGTGTTTATTCATGTGCAGGTGTTGCTCGAGGGCGAACGTGGTCGATGACGGGACTGGAACTAGGTTCATGGAGGAACTAAGGTTCGGGACTAGGTTCAGGGAGGAATCGAAGTCCTGGTGGTCGAGGATATCATGCGAGACGTTCGGGCTAGAGAACATGCACATGAAGGTTTGGTTAGTCACGTGTCTGCGCAGCAGGGCTGTTCATGCGTGCAAGGTTCTGGTTAGTCACGTATGCGCAGCAGGTGGGCTGTTCATGCGTGCAAGGTTTTGGTTTTGGCCATGTTGGGCCAAGTAGAGATAGATATGAACTCTTTCCGTGTTGGAAGTGGAGTTGTATTCTATCTCTGTGTGTTTGCTCTGTATAAATAGGGGGAGGTGTCTCCTGTTTATTCTTGAGCGTTCAGGTTTGAGGGTTTGTACTATTGTGTTGGAGTACTTTAGACAATGAAATAAAAATCAATCTTCCAGAGAGCTTCTTCTTGCGGCTGTGATTTGCTCTTGGGTTCGACATAGTTGATCAATCGCTTGAAGTTTTATTCATCACAGCAGTCACGAAGTTCATCACGGAGTTCGGTTCCTTGCAAAGGTATCATCTTACGAAGGTAATATCTTTTGATCCATAGATCCGATCGGATTGATTCTTGTTGTGTTTGGTTCATAATTGAATCTAGTTTCTAAAGTTAAAATTTCACATCAATCCAATGGTTAGATCGTCTATAATTTGTGGTCACCCAGATTGATGTCCTGCTCGCCCGGCTGTTCGCGTGGTCACTCGGATTCAGTCATATTGCGAAGGACATAACTTTTGATCTATAGATCCGATCGGATTGATTCTTATTGGGTTTGATTCATAATTGAATATAGTTTCTACAGTTAAAATTTCACATCAATCCAATGGTTAGATCTTCTGTAATTTGTGGTCGCCAGATTGATGTCACCTTTCTTGCATTGTTCGCGTGGTCACCCGGATTCATCATCTTGCGAAGGTCATAACTTTAGATCCGTAGATCCGATTGACCTGATTAATTTTACATTAATCTAACGGTTGGATCTCTAGAAATTTCAGTTTTTTTTGAACTAGTCGCTTGATTGATAACGTGGTCGCCCAATCTTCTCGCCCGCTCGCCCAACCTGCTCGCCCAAGTGCTTTTCTGGTCGCCCATGTGCCCAACCTGCTCGCCCAATTGTCCTACTGGTCATCCAGGTGCCCAAACTGGTCGCCCAAGTGCTCTACTGGTCGCCCAGACTTCTAAATTGGTCTCCCAACTTCGTGAACCGGTTTTCAAGCAATTGGAGTTTGAATTGGGGTGTTTCAAAAAGGTTAAGAATAAGATTTTAGCTTACGCGCAATCATTCAACCCCCTCTGATTGACGCCATCCGATCCTACACTTATATCCTATGAATCTTGACTACTTTAAATTGGTATCATTGGAAACATTCATTACCTAAATCTTGGATATAATTGGTATCATATCTTGTCTAGATTTAATGGGAGCTTAATATCATTACCCTATTACTAGCTCCTTATTTTTATTTTGTTCTCCCTAATCTTTTTATTGAGTGTTCAATCAAGAGGAAAAAAAGGATTTTATTGAAAATAGATCCTCGATGATTGATGACTAAGGGGAAGTTCAATCCTCAAATGAACAATAAGGATCTATTATGCACCTTTTAGGGATTAATGACAAAAGGGGTAGAAATGTGTAAGTCTTATCAATTGCCTCCTTACTTTGTGAATGTCACTCGTGTATTGCTTACTTGTCATATATTTCATTGTTAAATTGTCATTTACTGCAATTGATAATAGGTTTGTCATAAATCACCAAAAAGGGGGAGATTGAAAGTGCATCTGGGCACTTATGTTATTTTGGTGATTAATGACAAACGCATATAATGACAATCTATGTAATTGTGTAAATACTTAACTTAGTGCTTAACAAATGACAAACCTCTAATATGATTATATTGCTATGAGACTAACATGTTTGTTGCTAAGTTGAGTATTAGTCTCATCTATTTAGAGGAAAATCAAGTGGGATAGGTAAGCAAAGATAAGGTATGCAATCTCGGTATCCCTTCTATATTTGTTATTGCATTCCTCTTGTGCAAATGCATAGTGAACTTTGCTATTGCATTCCTCTTGTGCAAATGCATAGTGAACTCCAAGTAACATGTTGATTATATATATGTACATTGGTTCATGTCATATTTATTTGTGCATATATATTCATTTGAGTTCATTATGTGCTTTGCTTTTAGTATGCATGTATTAACTAGAGTTAAACTTCACATTGCTATAGATTGACTTGGTGCATGCATGTCTTAGTTATGTATCTTCTCATGCACTTCTCTTAGTGAAGTTTAATCTAGAGTTGAATCACATATTTACTCTTATTCCAAATATTATTTGCACATGTACAATTTGTGTATATTCTATCATGTGCCACATTTAAGTAAAGACTGTGATCCTCGCCATGATTTAATTGATTCATCACATTGAAAATTATCTCTCTAGTGCATATAGATCAATTACATATTCATCACGATGTACTTAGTAGAGAATATTTCTTACGTTAAGTGTTTCCATTTATACTATGCTTCTTTATACAAAACACTTGTAGTAATCAATTGCTCACAAATATCAACTTGTTTATATTTATTGAGCTTTTGGGACTAATGTCTTTTATGAGTGGTTTGGAAAGAATTAGGTCCCGTGTGTGTATGCTGACCAAGGTATCTTGGAGGACGACCGTTAAGCCGAGGTCAACAAGACGGCGGTGTCACCAAGAGTTGAGGACTAAGTCAAGATCGACTTGGCGTGGAGATCGTCGGAGAGGATGATAAAGTCAAGATTGATAGGACGAGAGTCTCACGAGGTGAATCGAGTCAAGTTGGACAAGGTGAAGATGTCATCAATTATATGGTGAAGGTCTTCATGCACCGGCATTAAGAAAGAGGACGGCAAGTGACTTTTTCTAGACTTGTATTATATTTGATTTAATTTGAGTCTAAGGATTGCCGCCCTATTAAGAGGGATGCGATGTCGAATGACTTTTAGATGTGTCAAGTGCTCATGTGATCCATCCTTGTGAAACTTAGAGGGAGAGAAGTGTTAGTAGAGTCGGAAAGTGAGAGTTTAAGGTCTTTCTTGGATTCTTTGTGAATTTTGCTCCTATCCTTTGGGGTTTGGGCAGTGAGATCTTGTGGGTTGTGTAGCCCTCGTTCTTAGCTTTTTGTAGAGTTCAAGATCACTGAAATCGGAGTCCGGAGTCAAAAGTTATGCTCGTTTTCGTCGGGCTGCTCAGTCCTACTCGGACTATCCGAATTAGGTTTGGAGTATCCGAGCCTTCGGACTGTCCGAACTGAGTCTCTCTATCTTAGTTTTCTTAACCCATTCGGAGTATCCAAACATACATTCGGACTATCCGAACTAAATTTCGGACTATCCGAACTGACTCGAACCGGAGCAAAACGGCTAGTTTTTGGGACCTCTTTTTAAAGCCCCCTCCTCCCCAACTTCAAAAGAGGCCGTTACCCTGTTGATTTGAGGAGCCATCTCCTTATTCTTGAGCCCCCAAAACACCTCTTTACTCTTAGATCTAAGTGATCCCCTTAGTGAGAACGGTTGGGAAGAGTTTGAGGAGTGAGGTGCTAGGGTTAAGTGGGATTTGAGTTGTTGAGCACTTGAGTTCATCCCCAAGTTCGTTCTTCATGAGCATTTGTTACTCCTGGAGGTTGAGGACTCCTGGACGGCTAAGAGGTTGCGTACGAGCCACCAGTGCCTTGTGTGGTTGGCCGTGGAAAGTTTGTGAAGGCCGATTCCGCCTCCGTAAGGGAAGGAATCAAAGAGTAAAGACCGGCGATTGCATTTGTCCAACATCGGGAGGAAGAGGGTTGAAAGAGACCGCGGCTCAAGTGTGACCGAGCCACCTCAACGGAGACGTAGGATCCCCTCAAGGATCCGAACTTCGGGTGAAAAATTATCGTCAACATGTTTACTTCTTATTATTGCTAAATATTGGTATTTTGAATCTTGAGATTACCCGATCTACTTTTCTACTGAGTTTTCTCCCAGATCTCTACTTGTTTAGGTATTCTAGGCTAACTAGTTCCATTTGGTGCAAGTGATATCCTCTAAATAGCCTAGATTTACTTTTTGGTATATTTTGCTCTGAATCACTCAGACTATCCGAACCACTCGGACAGTCCGAAGTCTGATTCGGACACTCCGAAGATTTAGTTTTTGCTACTGTTTAAATTTAAATTTTGTAACACCTATTCACCCCCCTCTAGGCGACATACCCGTCCTTTCAGTTCCTTGTGTGCTCCCTGTGTGTTCTTGAGCTTCCTGTCCTAATCATCACGCGAAGAGAGTAGAGAAGAGAGCTGAGAGTGACATAGCTGTGAAGACCCCCCTACCGAAATAAGGTTATACACTCGAACCAATACTGTCTGGCACAAACACGCCGACAGGGCGCGCCAAGTAGGGGTGGTAGTAGTTGTTTCACCCATTGCTTCCTTCAGCAGATCATCAAGCACCGGCTGCGAAGACGGAGGCTTCACGTCCCATCTGGTGGGGGATCGTCCAACGCCTTCCGTAGAAGGTGGCGGTGCCCCCACCGCGGTAGGAGCACAGTCGGTCCAACGGTGACTAGCGATGGAGGAGGCCACACGGCCCAGAACTTGCACGTGGCCCGCCTCCTCCTGAGCACCCGCCGGTGGAGCTGGGGGACGACACCCCAGCAGCGCCATGACTGCGGGACATCGCCTGCCTCGTGGACGTGGCCCAGCTCCACGCGGAGGCATCAGAACGGCTGGATACCTCTAGTATCCCGCGGTCAAAGTTGCGCGCAAAGTGCACGCAAGCTTCAAGCCAGCCAAGCGAGCAACGCCCACGTCATAGCGGGCGAAGCAAGGGAAAGGGCATTCAAGATGCAGGCCCCACTCTCACTGGGGGTCGTGCGACGTCTCTAGTACCTTCTCACGTGTCCCCTGGGCGTGAGGGTAGTGCCCATGAAGATTTTAGGGCTCATTTGGAGGAGCGACGCCGAGCGCGCGGTGGTGACTTGCATGGCAAGTTGCACCATCAGCAAGCGCAGGAGCAGGACCGCGGCAAGCGGATGGCTCCTGAAGAAGACGACTCCTCCCGTGACCTCTATTTTCCTGCAGAGGAGGAGACCTTCTCCGAGTCTTGCTGGAGCCAAGTCCCGTGCTCCCCAGTGCGGCCCTTGGGCCGAGATACCGGGGAGCTGCGTTGTTTTCCCTACGGCGTGGGGTGCCAGGCGTTCTCCAACTAGCTACGCCGTGTCGCGTGGCCGGAAAGGTTTCGCCTGGCAACCATCGAGAAGTATGACGGCACCACCAACCTGGAGGAGTTCCTGTAGATCTACACCACGGTGGTGTGGGCTGCTGGCGGCTCCGAGAAGGTTATGGTGAACTATCTCCCGACAGCCTTGGCGGGCTCCGCCCGTTCTTAGCTGATGAACCTCCCGAGGGGGTCGGTGCACTCATGGGCAGAGTTGTCTGGCCAGTTTGTCACCAACTTCTAGGGCTCCTACGCCTAGCCGAGCGTGGAGGATGACCTCCATGCCCTCGAACAAAAGAGAGGGGAGTCGTTGCGTGCATTCATTCGGTGATTCAGCCACTACCGGAACACAATCCCCAAGATCTCTGGTTAGTCTGTCATCATCGCTTTCCAGAGGGGAGTGCGAGACCGCAAGATGCAGGAGAAGATGGCCACTTGCGACACCATCACCACGTTCGAGCTATTCGCCTTGGCGCACAAGTGTGCTCGGGCGGCGGAGGCGCGGGAGCAGACTGCCGGAGTGGACGGCGCTCACGGCGAAGGCGAGGCTGGGAACTCAAAAGGTCCCAGTTCCGCGAACAAGAAGAAGCGCCCAGTGGCCGAGTTCGGTCAGGTCTTGGCTGTCGAGCGCAGGCACAAGGTCGTCAAGCCGCGGTGAGACGATCGCTGCGACTGGCAAGACGATCGCCGCAATTGGTAAGACTATCGCTGCAATCGACAGGACTACCGTCGATAGGAAAACAGGGGTAAGATCTTCTACCCTATCCATAATACTAATGCACACGATTTGGATAATTGCCAGGTCGTGCGCGAGAAGGTGGAGCAGTGGCTTAGGGAACGCTGCCCTCCTCACGACGATGACAAGGGAGACGACTCCGCCCAGCTGCCTTTCCAGCAGGCAGAGCATTGGGTGGCCTACATCCACGGTGGTTCGGCCAACCACGCCTCCAACACGAAGTACAAGCTCCTAATGAGGGAAGTATGTGCCGCCGTACCAAGCGTAGGGGTGGCTAGGCCGCTGAGGTGGTCGGAGGAGCCGATCACCTTCAGCTATGTCGACCACCCTGTGAGCACCGCCGGCCTAGGGCACCTTTCGATCGTGGTCTCCCCCACGGTTCAAGAAAACGTCAACATCCTAGAGGAAGTACGAGGCCGGGCGGCACTTCGTGCTGCCCGGTACCAACAAAGTCTTCGGTGCTACCACGCCATCCGGGTCCGTGAGAGAACACTGGTGGTAGGCAACCTCGTCTTACGCCGAATTCCGCCGCAAGCGGGCCGCAACAAACTATCTCCCCGTTGAGAGGGCCCCTTCAAGGTGATCTCTATCTCACGACTCGGGGCGGTTCGATTAGCCGCGGAAGACGGTCGGGAGCTGGCGAATTCCCAGAATATATAGCTACTGCGGAAGTTCTACCCCTGAACTTGCCTCCTACAGATGTCTTGCATGCCAATATCCCGGCAGCTACTTGGCCCTAACATGACCCCCAGCTCCTGCGCTTGGCCCAGACAGGCGCTTAGCAGGTTCGTGCGGCCCGGTGTGCTGCAGCCAAGTTCTGCTCACCATTTACCCCACCTCTAGTGACCTGCTCCCTTGCCCCGCTGTTCTCTAGCTTGGTCTCATAAAGATGGCAAGGACATAAGTCCCGGATGGTAGCGGGAGATGACAACCATTTGGGCGATGTTCAACATGCTGTAAGTTTTTCGTGGCCTCTCCCCGGGTCAGCCAGCATGTTGTTGCACTCTTTTCTGGCTGATCCCTGGCATCCTACATGCTCAGTATGCAATTGATTATCATTTTGATCCATTCAACTTGCTTAGGCCTATAGGGTATGTGCCATACTTGGTTGTCATAAGTACCAGTAACTTGATAGCCCCTTGGCAACCCCTTTAACCCCCCAACTTCTACGCCAAGCCCGGACAGGCGCCTAGCAGGTGCGTATGGCTTGGTGCGCTGTGGCCATTGCTCCGCCCACCATGGTGCTTCGCGGCCATGTTCCGCTTACCATTTGCCCCACCTCTACGCGACCTGCTCCCTAGCCTCGCTGTTCTCTAGTCTGGTCAAAAAGGATGGTAAGGGTCCCTTGGCAATATCGTGGACTCCCAGCTTCAGTCTTTGAGCAGGACCAGGCGCCTAGCAGTCGCGTGTGGCCTAGTCTTGGCTGCGCCATGTTCCACCCACCATGGTGCTTCGCGGCCAAGTTCCGCTCACCATTTGCCCCGCCTCTATGCGACCTACCCCCTAGCCTCACAGTTCCCTAGTCTAGTCACGGTAAAGTGCAAGGGATTAAGCTCTGAATGGTGACAGGAAAATGACAACCTAGTATGCACTTCCTGCCCACTCAATGGCAAGGACTTAGACTTTGCATACCTGTTTGCCTATTTGTTCCCAAACAAGCGTGGTTCAATCTCAACTCGTGTTTGGAGCGGTTTTGGGTGATTGCAGAAAAGACTCCTAAATGTCGATCCGTCCAGTCATCCAGAAGGGTCCGTGCAAAATGCTCTGGGTCATCATTGTCTACACGAGCTAGCACTGGATCAAACCGATCATGAGTAAACTTGCACAAGGAAGCTTGAGGAGGAGGGCTAGTTGCTGTTGCAAGCACGAGTAAGCAAGGTCATCATTGTCTACACGAGCTAGGAGGAGACGAACCGCGAGAACCGGCGTTGCGACACCTTTTGTCATTCCTCGCCAAACCAAGCTGTCTGCACGCAAAAGTAACCCGTAGCGGTAAGATCCACCCTAGTCCACCCTTTTTAAGTCCTGGTCCATTTCTATGAAGTATAGAAGCCAATAGACAAACAACCGTTTTGAAGCAGAGCAGTCACCAGGATAGTCAGAGGTTTTACGGTTATCAATAACTTTGGATACTCCGAAGAAATATCCGGATAGTCCGGGTTGGGCATGGCTCAGTAGACCAAGGGTGCCTACCTGGACATTCCGGGGTTCCATCCGGATACTCTGAACCTAATTTGATAAAATGCCTCTAAGACTTGAACTTTTGATACCCAAGTCCAAATTTCACAAACTAAATTGGTATTTTCATATTATAATTAGTATTACGCATCATGAGCATTTGACGCATCTTTTAATCATGTGCACCATTTGAATTCTTGATTTGGTGTTTGTTAAATTGGGTTTTCTCGTTAGGTGTTGACGTTTCGGAAGGCACTCCCGAGTACGACTACGCCTTCGAAGTCAAGAACGAGCAGCAAGGCACTACTTTACTCCTTGACCATGATTGCTCTTACTATTTGAAATTTACAATTTTGGAATTATTCTATCAATTGCGTGCTTCCTTTCAATTACAATTATGATTGGGTAGAATCCTTAGTTATTGCCACATTGTGTGTTATTCTCTTGCCATGTTCTTTCCATGTTCCATTGTCGCCCTAGGTGGTTGGTTTATTATTATTATATATGGGTTCATGCGAATTTCTTAGCCATGCTTAGAACATCGTTAGGAACCGCGATAGATGGACTTAATCCATTTGTCGCAACGATTGAGAATTATTATGATGATGATGGTTTCAAATGTTGGTTAATGAGTAGAGATATTGGTTAAGGACCCTAAGGATTGAATCCTGGGGACGTCTCTTTGAGTAACTATCGTGCGAACCACATGCCGTTTTTGGGACCGGCGTAACCAAGTACTTTTGTATGACTAGGGTGTGTAAACCATGTGCACTCGGAATTCCTTGAGCTTAGTGGAGCGTCAAGGAATGTCCTCGGAGTCCCTCGGACTTTGTTGAGTTGGGGATGTCCAACAACGGGTGTACTCCTTGATCCACACACAAGGCACTAGGTACGCGGGATCAAGGATCACAGTCATCCGGATGGTTTAGATACACTACCATGCATACTGGAAAATGGTTTGTTACGTTCACCTCGGCCGACACATCCAAGGAAATGTGTTAATATCTTGACTTACGAGTGTGGCGTGTCGTGTGGGTAAAGTCGTACCTCTGCAGAGTTTAAACTATTCGAATAGCCGCGTCCATGGTTAAGGACGATTGCTAATTTGTCAGTCACTAGGCGAGTATTAAGGTCTTGGTAAGAATGGGATGGGAGTGGGAAAAGAGACACAAGTATTGGAGTCCATGTGCGTGTAATCAAACATGAGCGATGGAACTCATGGTTGAGAGAATGCTGGAAGGCATGATATAAATATGATTATGATGATGTTATATTATGTATTAGATCTTGCAAATGTTTTCTAAATGCAATTCTTTTCAATCTATACATGTTTACGATTTATCCCAAATATTGCTTTATGTTGAAATTGCCATTTTGCTTTCCTTTGATGTAGCAACTACATGTAGTTAGAATTCAGTATGTAACTTAAAATATTATGCGAGTACACTCCTTGTACTCGATCGGATTGTCCACTTGCTGCAGGTGAGGATGAGGCACTACCCGGGGACTTTTACTGGGAAGATTTCGATGATTCTAACGTTTAGTCGCCGTTCTTGCCCCAGTTGGTTGCCTGAGGGTTTGGGGGCATGCCATGCTGGCCTTTTTGCTGTTTATTTTATGTTTTCCGCTGCTACTTGGTGTAATAACTCTAGATATGTCGTTTTGGACAGCAGTCCTACTTTTGGAATGTAATAGCATTTATGTTTCCGATAATGGTGTATGTGTTGTGATGTCAACTGTTGGATAAGAATGCGCGTATTGGCGAACTTTCCTGGGACCAACACGGGTATATTCACAGAACGCCCGAGGTTCCCTTGATTCACTTGAGATGTATCACACATTTTGGTGAATCAGTGGAGTCCCGGCGACGGTTCCCCACAGGCTTGGTATCAGAGCCATACTGACTGTAGGTTAGAACGGCCATGCTACGATTAGTTAGAGGGTGCTTTGAGTCAAAAACTATTTTGCTATCAAATAATTTCAGAACTAATAACATTGTGCAATTCCTTTATTTCTTAGCCCTCTTAGTTCTATATCTCACCCTTATGTTCATTCGATAATGGAAATGAGTTCTAACTCCTCTTATCCTTTTCAGCGTTCTGAGATGAGTTTTGGGCCATTGGTTTTAGTCACCCGCTTTGAAGATGTGGAGGCTACCCTTCCCTCTGAGGATATCTTTGTGGAGGCTAATTTCACTTATGCACCGGAGTCGCGATTTTATGGTCGTGCCATAGGACCCAGATTGAAGACATACACTGCCACGGTTCACATCATCGCTAGGATGGTGATGGGAAGCATTCCCTATCACTTCAAGTGAGGGGGACGTCCGTCGGAATGGCTTTCCAAGAGGTGGCGTATGTTGCCATGTGCCATCTCCGTCATGACTTGTGGGAGCTGACTTTACCTCCGTATCAATATTTCTCGCAATGAGGACCGACAGACGAGGTCAACCGTGTTGCTGAAATTGAGATGGGAGAAGACCCTTCTATTCGACAGTTGACGGGCTTGGTCCGTGCCTTGGACCAGGCTAATCGTTGCGTTGTCATGAGCTCTGGGAGACTCGTGCCCGTCTTCATGCAGCACAAGGGCATCTTCACCAATTTGTCCAGATTAACTTGGTGCCACGGGACATATTGTATGGGCGCAACTCCACGGCGCCACCGATGTAGCCCCACCCGCCTTCGGTTTCGCATGTGCGAGGATAGAGACCCAAGGCGTTGTGTGCAACAACGCGCGCATCAATTCGGGAAATGTGATGCGTCGGCGTGTCCAGGAGTCTCCGGGGGTACCTAGGTTCTACATAGGATCACCACAGCGTCTCACTAACCCCTTGGACCCCGAAGACACCGGATCACCGGGATACCAACTTTTGGATGTGCTTCCCCAATGATTCCTTAGAGACATTTGAGTTGTCCTGGTAAAGCTCATCATGGAGGGCAAGTAGAGATGAGCTGAACTGATTTAATTGATGTAATAGGCTACCTTATGAACCTAAGCTAGCTATTATATTTGGAATTGTCACCCCTAGTTGTCGCCCTTGACCTACGGGTTGTGAACTTGTGCTAATGTATCAGAATCTTGTTATTTATTTTCATGGGTGATGTTGTGGCTTAAGAGGCTTCTTATTTTGATGTCTTTTGGATTTAGTGCATGTTTTCTTGCTGCATACATGTAGAGTTTAAATTTGTGTGACATGTTGTCCGGATATTCTAGTTCCGCGTTGTTGTGGCTCTTCTGCTACTTGATGCTAACATGGCATTGGCAACAGATGGCAGGAGTCACCACTCGTTCCCAAGCTCAACGTGAGGCGAGGCCGCAATCCACCAGCTCCCAAGCAACTGAGGATCCGACTCAGGGGGTCACTCATGACCACCCGGAGTCCTCGAGTCACCAGAATCAGCACCACGCTCGCTTGGAGGAGGAACTTCCACCCCCTCCGACGATGGCTCAAGTCCTCACTCTAATTGAGCAAAACCGGCAAGATTAAACTTTGATCCTGCAGCAAATCGCCCGTAACACGGCTTCTGCCCCGGTCCCTTTTCGAGGCCGGCGGCGGGGACATCCGCGGCGGACTCGGCGAGTTTCTTCGCATGAAGCCGCCAACGTTCTCCCGTGCCGCGGATCCACTAGAGGCCGATGATTGGCTTCGGACTATTGAGCGCAAGCTGGCCATCGCTCAATGCTCGGACCATGAGAAGGTCCTCTTTGCTTCGCATCAACTCGATGGTGCGGCGTGCGCATGGTGGGACAGCTTTACCGCCATGCAGCCCGCCGATCATATCATCACTTAGGCGGAGTTTTGCGTGGCTTTCCGCGAGACTCATGTTCCCGCGGGCGTTATGGCAAGGAAGAAGCGTGAATTCTCGCATTGAAGCAAGGTGGCAAGACCGTCATGGATTATCTTCACGAATTCAACTATTTGGCTCGTTATGCCCCGAACGAAGTCTCCAACGATGAGCGCAAGCAAGAGCGCTTCATGGAGGGATTTTCGGAGGAGTTGCATCTAGAGCTCGCTACCCATGACTTCTAAAATTTCCAGCACTTGGTCCACAAGGCCATAGTGGTGGAAGAGAATGAGAAAATTGGAGGATTCACGCATAGCGCAAGCGAAACTGCACAAATTCAGCAAGCGGCAACTTGCGAGCCACCGCGCTGGTCGCCCATCACTTCAAACACTATCAAGCTCCGGCATCGCCGAGACCTCCAACATTCATTGCTCGCCCACTGCAGCCAAGTCTTCCTGGCTGTAGGTGGAAATCAGCAAGGAACCAACACTCAAGCTTGCCCAATTCTTGTTTGCTTCGATTGCAAACAGTGAGGGCACTTTGCGTCAATGCCCGCAAAGAACCAAGCAATGTCGGGATTAGACCCACTATTGCACCGGGCAGCAGCACATCCACCTCGACCAATGCCTCCAAGAACCGCGCCAACCCCACCGCGTGGTCGCATCAACCATGTGACTGCCGAAGAAGCTCAGAATGCACCAGAGGTGGTGTTGGGTATGCTTTCCGTCAACTCACTCCCGACTACCGTATTATTCGATTCCGGAGCGTCTCATTCATTTATAAAAGAGAAGTTTGCTATGCATCCAGCACTTCTCATTAAAACCCCGTGATCGAAATTAAGGACCGATCGAGTCTGCCGGGGAGTAAAGATTGAAGTTAATGGGGTAGAGTTCCTAGCTGATTTGATAATGATTAAGACGGAAGGAAACGAAGTTATTCTTGGGATGGATTGGCTATCCAAGCACCAAGGATGCATCAATTGTGCAAGAAGATCTATTTCACTTACCAACGCAGGCAACAAACAAGTCGTGTTTGCGTCAAGTCCAGATTATGCTCACCTTTATGCCTTGAAGGGTGAGCCATTCCTTGGAATGAGTAGCATACCAGTGGCATATCAGAGATGGGTAGAATAATGATGAGAAAATCAGCTAGATCAAGTCCAAGAAGGAAGAAGGTTTAACAGAGGATTTTGCTGTGGATGAGCAAGGCACCATGTGGTTGAAAGGTCGAATTTGTATACCGGATAAGAAGGAGCTTAAGCAATTGATTCTGGAGGAAGCTCATGACTCTAAGTATTCCATTCATCCGGGAAGCGCCAAGATGTATCAAGACCTTAAAGGAAGGTTTTGGTGGCCTAACATGAAGCGTGAGGTAGCAGAGCACATGGCACTGTGCAATGTATGTTGGGGTTATACCCTTGAGGCAGTCATATAGATGATTGTAACATGACTATGTTTATGAATAATAATATGATTATTGGACCAATGAATGTATATCATTATATTGATCGGCAAGTATGTGACTTGCTTATGAAACTCTCTACTTATTGATATAATTACATAAGTATCTACGATCGGTATCATCGTATAGGACAACGATGAATAGATCGGCACATGTATTGATCGATGATCATGTTTCATAGATCATGGGATATGGAGATATCATCAATACATTGTGAATTCATGATAAAGAACATGGGTTAAACAGGACCCTTAATGGGACCTTTGCAAGAATGTTACATTCTTATGTGTCATCGATTAATATCTCATACATAGTGGATGTATGATTCTTAGACCTAAGATTCTCACATTCCCTACATGTGTAATAGTTTATCTTGGGGCCTGGCGCTATTTCCAAACCGGATAGTTATAAAGATAGCATTCATGTTTGCTATGAAACATGCAGAGGGAAGTGAGCAGTCAAGATGGAATTTGCAACTCCAGTGTAATGGAGATATATGTATAGGCCAGTCGTGTGATATGATTAAGGAAGTGCATGGCCATGCCGTGATTGAGAAGTCAATCACAACTTATTAATATATCACTCCTAAAATGCACCGAGTTGCACTCCAATGTGTCGCCGGTCTCATTGGAGCTTGTTTCGCTCGGTTTCGCTCTAGTGTTATTTCATTCAAATCGGGATCCGAACAAGTGGACTTTAAGAAAGTTTGCCCCGAAGAGAAACACTCCGAAGACACACCGGATTGCCCTCATAAGTGTTGTTGGTCCTGTTGGAGCTCGTTTCGGTCGAATTCGATTTAATGATAATTTCGAACAAGTTGAGATCCGAACAGGTGGATTGCCCTCGTAAGTGTTGTTAGTCTTGGTGGGGCTTGTTTCGATCGAATTCGCTTTGATGTTAATTTTGTAAATATCAAGATCCAAACAGGTGGATTTTGTGAAAGTTTGCGCCAGAGCGAAACACTCTGAAAATGCACCGGGATGCACACCTATGTGTCGCTGGTCTCATTGGAGCTTGTTTCGCTTGATTTCGCTCCGATGTTAATCTCTTTCAAACCGGGATCCGAATAAGTGGACTTTATGAAAGTTTGCCCCAAGCAAAACACTCCGAAGACACACCGGATTGCCCTCGTAAGTGTTGTCGGTCTTGTTGGAGCTTGTTTCGGTCGAATTCGCTTTGATGTTAATTTCGTGCATATCAAGATCCGAATAGGTGGATTTTGTGAAAGTTTGCACGGGGGCGAAACACTCCGAAAATGCACCGGGTTGCACTCCTATGTGTCGCCGGTCTCATTGGAGTTTGTTTCACTTGATTTCGCCCTGGTGTTAATTTCATTCAAACCAGGATCCGAATAAGTGGACTTTATGAAAGTTTGCCCCGAAGCGAAACACTCCAAAGAAACATCGGATTGCCCTCGTAAGTGTTGTCAGTCTTGTTGCAGCTTGTTTTGGTCGAATTCACTTTGATGTTAATTTCGAACATACCCAGATCCGAACAGGTGGATTTTGTGAAAGTTTGCGCCGGATCGAAACACTCTGAAAATGCACCGGGGAGCACTCCTATGTGTCGCCGGTCTCATTGTTCCTTATTTTGCTCGATTTCGCTCTGGTGTTAATTTCATTCAAACCAGGATCCGAACAAGTGGACTTTATGATAGTTTGCACCGAAGCGAAACACTACGAAGACACGCCGGATTGCCATCGTAAGTCTTGTCGGTCTTCTTGGATCTTGTTTCGGTCTAATTCGATTTGACGTTAATTTCGAACAAGTTGAGATCCGAACAGGTGGATTTTGTGAAAGTTTGCACCGGAGCGAAAACACTCCCAAAATGCACCGGGTTGCACTCCTATGTGTCGCTGGTCTTATTGGAGCTTGTTTCACTTGATTTCGCTCTTGTTAATTTCATTCAAACCGCGATCTGAACAAGTGGACTTTATGAAAGTTTGCCCCGAAGTGAAACACTCCGAAGACACACCGGATTGCCCTCATAAGTGTTGTTGGTCCCGTTGGAGCTCGTTTCGGTCGACTTCGCTTTGATATTAATTTCATACATATCAAGATCCGAACAGGTGGATTTTGTGAAAGTTTGCGGCGTAGCGAAACACTCCGAAAATGCACCGGGTTGCACTCCTATGTGTCGCCGGTCTCATTGGAACTTCTTTCGCTCGATTTCTCTCTGGTGTTAATTTCATTCAAACTGGGATCCGAACAAGTGGACTTTATGAAAGTTTGCCACGAAGCGAAACACTCCGAAGAGACACCGGATTGCCCTCATAAGTGTTGTCGGTCTTGTTGGAGCTGGTTTCGTCGAATTCGATTCGATGTTTATTTCGAAAAAGTTGAGATCCGAACAGGTGGATTTTGTGAAAGTTTGCACCTGAGCAAAACACTCCGAAAATGCACCAGGTTGTACTCCTATGTGTCACCGGCCTCATTGGAGCTTGTTTCGCTCGATTTCGCTTTGGTGTCAATTTCATTAAAACCGGTATCCTGAACAAGTGGACTTTATGAAAGTTTGCCCCGAAGTGAAACACTCCGAAGACACACAGGATTGCCCTCATAAGTCTTATCGGTCTTGTTGGAGCTTATTTCGGTCGAATTCGATTTGATGTTAATTTCGAACAAGTTGAGATCCGAACAGGTGGATTTTGTGAATGTTTGCACCGGAGTGAAACACTCCCAAAATGCACCGGGTTGCACTCCTATGTGTCGCCGATCTCATTGGAGCTTGTTTCGGTCGATTTCACTCTGGTGTTAATTTCTTTCAATCCGGGATCCGAACAAGTCGACTTTATGAAAGTTTGCCCCGAAGCGAAATACTCCGAAGGCACAGCGGATTGCCTTAGTAAGTGTTGTCGGTCTTGTTGGTGCTTGTTTCGGTCGAATTCGATTTGATGTAAATTTCGAACAAGTTGTGATCCGAACAGGTGGATTTTGTGAAAGTTTGCACCAGAGCGATACACTCCCAAAATGCACCGGGTTGCACTCCTAGTTGTCGCCGGTCTCATTGGAGCTTGTTTCGCTCGATTTTGCTTTGGTGTTAATTTCATTCAAACCGGGATCCGAACAAGTGGACTTTATAAAAGTTTGCCCCGAAGCGAAACACTCCGAAGACACAGCAGATTGCCCTCGTAAGTGTTGTCGGTCTTGTTGGAGCTTGTTTCGGTCGAATTCGATTTGACGTAAATTTCGAGCAAGTTGAGATCTGATCAGGTGGATATTCTGAAAGTTTGCACCGGAGCGAATCACTCCCAAAATGCACCGGGTAGCACTCCTATGTGTCGCCAGTCTCATTGGGGCTTGTTCGCTCGATTTCGCTCTGGTGTTAATTTCATTCAAACCAGGATCCGAACAAGTGGACTTTATGAAAGTTTGCACAGCAGCGAAAACTTGTATGTGTTGTCAGTCTTGTTGTAGCTTGTTTCGGTCGAATTCGCTTGTATGTGTTGCCCTCGTATGTGTTGTCAGTCTTGTTAAAGCTTGTTTTGGTCGAATTCGCTTGTAAGTGTTGCCCTTGTATGTGTTGTCAGTCTTGTTGTAGCTTGTTTCGGTCGAATTCGCTTGGATGTTAATTTCGTACATACCAAGATCCGAACAGGTGGATTTTGTGAAAGTTTGCGGCGGAGCGAAACACTCCGAAAATGCACCGGGTTGTAGTCCTATGTGTCGCCGGTCTCATTGGAGCTTGCCTGGAGCAAAATACTCGAAAGACACACCAGATTGCCCCCGTAAGTGTTGTCAGCCTTATTGGAGCTTGTTTCGGTCGAATTCGATTTGATGTTAAATTCGAAAAAGTTGAGATCTGAACTGGTGGATTTTGTGAAAGTTTGCACCCGAGCAAAACACTCTGAAAATGCGCCGGGTTACACTCCTATGTGTCGCCGGTCTCATTGGAGCTTGTTTCGCTCGATTTCGCTCTAGTGTTAATTTCATTCAAACCGGGATCCCGAACAAGTGGACTTTGTGAGAGTTTGCCCTGAAATGAAACAGTCCGGAGACACACCGGATTGCCCTCGTAAGTGTTGTCGGTCTTGTTGGAGCTTGTTTCGGTCGAATTCGATTTGATGTTAATTTCGAATAAGTTGAGATCCGAACAGGTGGATTTTGTGAAAGTTTACACCGGAGCGAAACACTCCCAAAATGCACCGGGTTGCACTCCTATGTGTCGTCGGTCCCATTGGAGCTTGTTTCGCTCGATTTTGCTTTGGTGTTAATTTCTTTCAAACCGGGATCCGAACAAGTGGACTTTATGAATGTTTGTCCCGAAGCGAAACACTCCGAAGACACACCGGATTACCCTCGTAAGTGTTGTTGGTCATGTTGGAGCTTGTTTCGGTCGAATTCGATTTGATGTTAATTTCGAACAAGTTGAGATCCGAACAGGTGGATTTTGTGAAAGTTTGCATTGGAGAGAAACACTCCCAAAATGCACCAGGTTGCACTCATATGTGTCGCCAGTCTCATTAGAGCTTGTTTCGCTCCTTTTCACTCTGGTGTTAATTTCATTCAAACCGGGATCCGAACAAGTAGACTTTATTAAAGCTTACACCGCAAAGAAACACTCCGAGGACACACTGGATTACCCTCGTAAGTGTTGTCAGGCTTGTTGTAGCTTGTTTCGCTCGATTTCGCTCTGGTGTTAGTTTCATTCAAACACTCCCAAAACCGAACAAGTGGACTTTATGAAAGTTTGCCCTGCTCGAAAATTTCACTCAAAGACACACCGGATTGCCCTCGAAAGTGTTGTCAGTCTTGTTGGAGCTTGTTTCGGTCGAATCCGATTTGATGTTAATTTCGAAAAAGTTCAGATCCGAACAGGAGGATTTTGTGAAAGATTGCACCCGAGCAAAACACTCTGAAAATGCACCAGGTTGCACTCCTATGTGTCGCCGGTCTCATTGGAGCTTGTTTCGCTCGATTTCGCTCTGATGTTAATTTCATTCAAACCGGGATCCCGAACAAGTGGACTTTGTGAAAGTTTGCCCCAAAGTGAAACACTCCGAAGATACACCGGATTGCCCTCGTAAGTCACTGTCGGTCATATTGCAGCTTGTTTCGGAGGAATTCGATTTGATGTTAATTTCGAACAAGGTGAGATCCGAACAGATGGATTTTGTGAAAGTTTCCACCGGAGCGAAACACTCCCAAAATGCAAGGGGTTGCACTCCTACGTGTCGCCGGTCTCATTGGAGCTTGTTTCGCTCGATTTCGCTCTGGTGTTAATTTCATTCAAATTGCGATCCGAACAAGTGAACTTTATGAAAGTTTGCCCCGGAGCGAAATACTCGGAAGACACACCGGATTGCCCTCGTAAGTGTTGTCGGTCTTGTTGGAGCTTGGTTCGGTCGAATTCGATTTGATGTTAATTTCGTACAAATAAAGATCCGAACAGGTTGATTTTCTGAATGTTTGCACCGGTGCGAAACACTCCGAAAATGCACCAGGTTGCACTCCTATGTGTCGCTGGTCTTATTGGAGCTTGTTTTGCTCGATTTCGATCTGGTGTTATTTTCATTCAAACCGGGATCCGAACAAGCGTTCTTTATGAAAGTTTGCCC
The DNA here is from genome assembly GCA_036346375.1 of Guadua angustifolia. NCBI lineage: Eukaryota > Viridiplantae > Streptophyta > Magnoliopsida > Poales > Poaceae > Guadua > Guadua angustifolia. The sequence goes on along the minus strand of JAYEVE010001189.1, from coordinate 59,446 downwards.
CGGAGCGAAACACTCCGAAGACACACCGTATTGCTCTTGTATGTGTTGTCGGTCTTGTTGGAGCTTGTTTTGGTCGAATTCACTTTGATGCTAATTTCGTACAAATCAAGATCCGAAGAGGTGGATTTTGTGAAAGTTTGCACAGGAGCGAAACACTCCGAAAATGCACTGGGTTGCACTCCTATGTGTCGCCGGTCTCGTTGGTGCTTCTTTAGCTCGATTTCGCTCTGGTGTTATTTTCATTCAAACTGGGATCCGAACAAGCGGACTTTATGAAAGTTTGCAATAAAGCGAAACACTCCAAAGACACACCGGATTGGCCTCGAAGTTTTGTCGTTCTTGTTGGAGCTTGTTTCGGTCGAATTCGATTTGATGTTAATTTTGAACAAGTTGTGATCCGAACAGATGGATTTTGTGAAAGTTTGCACCGGAGCAAAACACTCCCAAAATGCACCGGGTTGAACTCCAACATGTCGGCAGTTTCATTGGAGCTTCTTTCGCTCGATTTCGCTCTGGTGTTAATTTCATTCAAACCGGGATCCGAACAAGTGGACTTTTTGAAAGTTTGCCCCCAAAGCGAAACACTCCAAAAATGCACCGGATTGCCCTTATAAGTCTTGTCGGTCTTGTTGGAGCTTGTTTCGGTCGAATTCGATTTGATGTTAATTTCGAACAAGTTGAGATCCGAATAGGTGGATTTTGTGAATGTTTGCACCGGAGCGAAACACTCCTAAAATGCACAGGGTTGCACTCCTATGTGTCGCCGATCTCATTGAAGCTTGTTTCGGTCGATTTCGCTCTGGTGTTAATTTCTTTCAATCCGAGATCCGAACAAGTTGACTTTATGAAGGTTTGCCCAGAAGCGAAACACTCCGAAGGCACACCGGATTGCCCTCGTAAGTGTTGTCGGTCTTGTTGGTGCTTGTTTCGGTCGAATTCGATTTGATGTTAATTTCGAACAAGTTGTGATCCGAACAGGTGGATTTTGTGAAAGTTTGCACCAGAGCGATACACTCCGAAAATGCACCGGGTTGCACTCTTATGTGTCGCCGGTCTCATTGGAGCTTGTTTCGCTCGATTTGCGCTCTGGTGATAATTTCATTCAAACCGGGATCGGAACAAGTGGACTTTTTGAAAGTTTGCCCTGAAGTCAAACAGTCCGAAGACACACCGGATTGCCCTCGTAAGTATTGTCGGTCTTGTTGGATCTTGTTTTGATCGAATTCGATTTGATGTTAATTTCGAACAAGTTGAGATCCGAACAAGTGGATTTTGTGAAAGTTTACACCGGAGCGAAACACTCCCAAAATGCACCGGGTTGCACTCCTATGTGTCGTCGGTCCCATTGGAGCTTGTTTCGCTCGATTTTGCTTTGGTGTTAATTTCTTTCAAACCGGGATCCGAACAAATGGACTTTATGAATGTTTGTCCCAAAGTGAAACACTCCGAAGACACATCGGATTGCCCTCGTAAGTGTTGTTGGTCATGTTGGAGTTTGTTTCGGTCGAATTCGATTTGATGTTAATTTCGAACAAGTTGAGATCCGAACAGGTGGATTTTGTGAAAGTTTGCATCGGAGCGAAACACTCCCAAAATGCACCAGGTTGCCCTCATATGTGTCGCCAGTCTCATTAGAGCTTGTTTCGCTCCATTTCGCTCTGGTGTTAATTTCATTCAAACCGGGATCCGAACAAGTGGACTTTATTAAAGCTTACACCGCAAAGAAACACTCCGAGGACACACCGAATTACCCTCGTAAGTGTTGTCAGGCTTGTTGTAGCTTGTTTCGTTCGAATTCGCTTTGATGTCAATTTCGTACATATCAAGATCCGAACAGGTGGATTTTGTGAAAGTTTGCGGCGGAGCGAAACACTCCGAAAATGCATCGGGTTGCACTAATATGTTTCGCCGGTCTCATTGGAGCTTGTTTCGCTCGATTTACGCTCTGGTGTTAATTTCATTCAAACTGGATCCAAACAAGTGGACTTTATGAAAGTTTGCCTGGCGAAACACTCTAAGAACACCGGATTGCCCTCGTAAGTGTTGTCGGTCTTGTTGGAGCTTGTTTGATGTAATTCGATTTGATGTTAATTTGAACAAGTTGAGATCCAAGCAGTGGATTTTGTGAAAGTTTGCACGGGCGAAACACTCAAAATGCACGGGTTGCACTCTTATGTGTCGCCGGTCTCTTTGTAGCTTGTTTCGCTCGATTTCGCTCTGGTGATAATTTCATTCAAACCGGGATCCGAACAAGTGGACTTTTTGAAAGTTTGCCCCGAAGTGAAACACTCCGAAAACACACCGGATTGCCCTCGTAAGTGTAGTTGGTCTTGTTGGAGCTTGTTTCGGTCGAATTCGATTTGATGTTAATTCCGAACAAGTTGAAATCCGAACAGGTGGATTTTGTGAAAGTTTACACTGTAGCGAAACACTCCCAAAATGCACCGGGTTGCACTCCTATGTGTCGCCGGTCTCATTGGAGCTTGTTTCGCTCGATTTCGCTCTGGTGTTAAATTCATTCAAACCGGGATCCGAACAAGTGGACTTTATATAAGTTTTCCCCAAAGCGAAACACTTCGAAGACATAGCGGATTGCCCTCGTAAGTGTTGTCAGTGTTGTTGGAGCTTGTTTCGGTCGAATTCGATTTGACGTAAATTTCGAACAAGTTGAGATCTGAACAGGTGGAAATTCTGAAAGTTTGCACAGGAGCGAAAAAATCCCAAAATGCACCGGGTAGCTCTCCTATGTGTCGCCGGTCTCATTGGAGCATGTTTCGCTCGATTTTGCTTTGGTGTTAATTTCATTCAAACCGGGATCCGAACAAGTGGACTTTATATAAGTTTTCCCCAAAGCGAAACACTCCGAAGATACAGCGGATTTCCCTCATAAGTGTTGTCGGTCTTGTTGGAGCTTGTTTCGGTCGAATTCGATTTGACGTAAATTTCGAACAAGTTGAGATCGAGCAGTGGATTTTGTGAAAGTTTGCATCGGGCGAAACAATCCCAAAATGCACCGGTTGCACTCCTATGTGTCCTTGTCTGATTGGAGCTTCTTTAACTCGATTTCGCTCTGGTGTTAATTTCATTCAAACCTGGATCCGAACAAGTGGACTTTATGAAAGTTTACACCGCAGCGAAACACTCCGAGGACACACCAGATTGCCCTGGTAACTGTTGTTAGTCTTGTTGTAGCTTGTTTCGGTCGAATTCGCTTTGATGTTAATTTCGTACATATCAAGATCCGAACAGGTGGATTTTATGAAAGTTTGCAGCGGAGCAAAACACTCTGAAAATGCACCGGGTTGCACTACTATGTGTCGCCGGTCTCATTGGAGCATGTTTCGCTCGATTTCGCTCTGGGGTTAATTTCATTCAAACCTGGATCCGAACAAGTGGACTTTATGAAAGTTTGCCCCAAAGTGAAACACTCCGAAAACTCACCGAAATGCCCTCGTAAGTGTTGTCGGTCTTGTTGGTGCTTGTTTCGGTCGAATTCGATTCGATGTTAATTTTGAACAAGTCGCGATCCGAATAGGTGGATTTTGTGAAAGTTTGCACCGGAGCGAAACACTCCCAAAATGCATCGGGTTGCACTGCTATGTGTCGCCGATCTCATTGGAGTTTGTTTCGCTCGATTTCGCTATGGTATTAATTTCATTAATACCGGGATGCGAATAAGTGGACTTTATGAAAGTTTGCCCCGAAGCGAAACACTCTGAAGACACACCAAATTGGCCTCGTAAGTTTTGTCGGTCTTGTTGGATCTTGTTTCGGTCGAATTAGATTTGATGTTAATTTCAAATAAGTTGAGATCCGAGCAGGTGGATTTTGTGAAAGTTTGCACGAATGAAACACTCCAAAATGCACGGGTTGCACTCAATGGGTGGCGGTCTCATTGGAGCTTGTTTAGCTCGATTTAGCTCTGGTGTTAATTTCATTCAAACGGGATCGAACAAGTGGACTTTATAAATGTTTGCCCGAAGCGAAACACTCAAGACACACCGGATTGCCCTCGTAAGTGATGTCGGTCTTGTTGGAGCTTGTTTGATCGAATTCAATTTGATGTTAAATTCGAACAAGTTGATATCCAAACTGGTGGATTTTGTGAAAGTATACACGAGAGCGAAACACTCCCAAAATGCACCGGGTTGCACTCCTATGTGTCGCTGGTCTCATTGAATCTTGTTTCGCTCGATTTTGCCCTGGTGTTAATTTCATTCAAACCGGGATCCGAACAAGTGGACTTTGTGAAAGTTTGCCCCGAAGCGAAACACTCCGAAGACACACCAGATTGCCCCCGTAAATGTTGTCTGTCTTGTTGGAGCTTGTTTCGGTCAAATTTGCTTTGAAGCTAATTTTGTACATTTCAAGATCCGAACGGGTGGATTTTGTGAAAGTTTGCACCATAGTGAAACACTCCGAAAATGCACCGGGTTGCACAGCTATTTGTCGCCAGTCTCATTGGAGCTTGTTTCGCACTGGTGTTAATTTCATTCAAATTGGGATCCGAACAAGTGGACTTTGTGAAAGTTTGCCCCAAAGCGAAACACTCCGAAGACACACCGGATTGCCCTCGTAAGTGTTGTCGGTCTTGTTGGAGCTTGTTTCGGTCGAATTCAATTTGTTGTTAATTTCAAACAAGTTGAGATCTGAACAGGTGGACTTTGTAAAAGTTTGCACCGGAGTGAAACACTCCGAAAATGCACTGGGTTGCACTCCAATGTGTCACCGGTCTCATTGGAGCTTGTGTCGCTTGATTTCGCTCTGGTGATAATTTCATTTAAACTGAGATCCGAACATGTGGACTTTGTGAAAGTTTGCACCGAAGCGAAACACACCGAAGACACTCCAGATTGCCCTCGTAAGTGTTGTCAGTCTTGTTGGAGCTTGTTTCGGTCGAATTCATTTTGATGACAATTTCGAACATATCAAGATCCAAACAGGTGGATTTTGTGAAAGTTTGCACCGGAGCAAAACACTCCGAAAATGCACCGGGGTGCACTCCTATGTGTCGCCGGTCTCATTGGAGCTTGTTTCGCTCGATTTCGCTCTGGTGTTAATTCCGTTCAAACCAGGATCCGAACGAGTGGACTTTATGAAAGTTTACCCCAAAGTGAAACTCTCCGAAGACACACCGGATTGCCCTCGTAAATGTTGGTCTTGTTGTTGTTTGAATTAAGCTTTGATGTTAATTTGAACATATCAAGATCGAGCAGGTGGATTTTGTGAAAGTTTGCACGAGCAAAACACTCCAAAATGCAGCTGGTTGCACTCCTATGTGTCATGGGTCTCATTGGAGCTTGTTTAGCTCGATTTAGCTCTGGTGTTAATTTCATTCAAGCGGGATCGAACAAGTGGACTTTATGAAAGTTTGCCCGAAGAAAACACTCAGAAGACACATCGGATTGCCCTCGTAAGTGTTGTCGGTCTTGTTGGAGCTTGTTTGATCGAATTTGAATTGATGTTAATTTGAACAAGTTGAGATCTGAGCAGGTGGATTTGGTGAAAGTTTGCAGGAATGAAACACTCCCAAAATGCACGGGTTGCACTCCTATGTGTCGCGGTTTCATTGGAGCTTGTTTAGCTCGATTTAAGCTCTGGTGTTAATTTCATTCAAGCGGGATCGAACAAGTGGACTTTATGAATGTTTCCCAGCGAAACACTCAGAAAACTGCAGGATTGCCCTCGTAAGTGTTGTCGGTCTTGTTGGAGCTTGTTTGATCGAATTCGATTTGATGTTAATTTGGAACAAGTTGAGATCGAGCAGGTGGATTTTGTGAAAGTTTGCAGGAATGAAACACTCCCAAAATGCAGGGTTGCACTCCTATGTGTCATGGTCTCATTGGAGCTTGTTTAGCTCAATTTAGCTCTGGTGTTAATTTCATTCAAACCGGGATCCAAACAAGTGGACTTTATGAAAGTTTGCCCCAAAGCACAACACTCCGAAGACACACCGGTTGCCCTCGTAAGTGTTGTCGGTGTCGTTGGAGCTTGTTTCGGTCAAATTCGATTTGATGTTAATTTGAACAAGTTGAGATCCGAATAGGTGGATTTTGTGAAAGTTTGCACAGTGAAACACTCCCAAAATTCCTTTGGGTTGCACTCCTATGTGTCATGGTCTCATTGGAGCTTGTTTCACTCGATTTAAGCTCTGGTGTTAATTTCATTCAAGCGGGATCGAACAAGTGGACTTTATGAAAGTTTGCTCGGCGAAACACTCAAGAAGACACCGGGTTGCCCTCGTAAGTGTTGTTGGTCTTGTTGGAGCTTGTTTGGTCGAATTCGATTTGATGTTAATTTCGAACAAGTTGAGATCGAACAGTGGATTTTGTGAAAGTTTGCACCAGCGAAACACTCCCAAAATGCAGGGTTGCACTCCTATGTGTCGCCGGTCTCATTGGAGCTTGTTTAGCTCGATTTAAACTCTGGTGTTAATTTCATTCAAGCGGGATCGAACAAGTGGACTTTTGAAAGTTTGCCCAGGCGAAACACTCGAAGACACATCGGATTGCCCTCGTAAGTGTTGTCGGTCTTGTTGGAGCTTGTTTGGTCTAATTCGATTTGATGTTAATTTGAACAAGTTGAGATCGAGCAGGTGGATTTTGTGAAAGTTTGCAGGTGAAACACTCCCAAAATGCAGGGTTGCACTCCTATGTGTCGCCGGTCTCATTGGAGCTTGTTTACGCTCGATTTAGCTCTGGTGTTAATTTCATTCAATCAGGATCCGAACAAGTGGACTTTGTGAAACTTTGCCCCGATGCGAAACACTCCGAAGACACACCAGATTGCCCCCGTCAGTGTTGTCAGTCTTGTTGGAGCTTGTTTCGGTCAAATTTGCTTTGAAGTTTATTTTGTACATTTCAAGATCCGAACAGGTGGATTTTGTGAAAGTTTGCACCAGAGCGAAACACTCCGAAAATGCACCGGGTTGCACAGCTATTTGTCGCCGGTCTCATTGGAGCTTGTTTTGCTCGATTTCGCTCTGGTGTTAATTTCATTCAAACCGGGATCCGAACAAGTGGACTTTATGAAAGTTTGCCCCCAAAGTGAAACAATCCGAAAACACACCGAATTGCCCTCGTAAGTGTTGTCAGTCTTGTTAGAGCTTATTTCGGTCGAATTCGATTTGATGTTAATTTCGAACAAGTTCGGATCTGAATAGGTCGATTTTGTGAAAGTTTGCACCGGAGCGAAACACTCCCAAAATGCACCGGGTTGCACTCCTTTGTGTCGCCGGTCTCATTGGAGCTTCTTTCGCTCGATTTTGCTCTGGTGTTAATTTCATTCAAACCGCGATCTAAACAAGTGGACTTTATGACAGTTTGCCCCAAAGCGAAACACTCCGAAGACACACCGGATTGCCCTCGTAAGTGTTGTGGGTCTTGTTGGAGCTTGTTTCGGTCGAATTCGATTTGATGTTAATTTCGAACAAGTTGTGATCCGAACAGGTGGACTTTGTGAAAGTTTGCACCGGAGCGAAACACTCCCAAAATGCACTGGGTTGCACTCCTATGTGTCGTCAGTCTCATTAGAGCTTGTTTTGCTCGATTTCGCTCTGGTGTTAATTTCATTCAAACCGGGAAGCGAACAAGTGGACTTTATCAAAGTTTACATCGCAGCGAAACACTCCGAGGACACACCGGATTGACCTCGTAAGTGTTGTCAGTCTTGTTGTAGCTTGTTTCGGTCGAATTTGCTTTGATGTTAATTTCGTACATTTCAAGATCCGAACAGGTGGATTTTGTGAAAGTTTAGACTGGAGCTTAACACTCCCAAAATGCACCGGGTTGCACTCCTATGTGTTTCCGGTCTCATAGGAGCTTTTTTCGCTCGATTTCGCTCTGGTGTTAATTTCATTCAAACCGTGATCCGAACAAGTGGACTTTATGAAAATTTGCCCTGAAACGAAACACTCCGAAGACACACCGGATCGGTCTTTTTGGAGCTTGTTTCAGTCGAATTCGATTTGATGTTAATTTTGAACAAGTTGAGATCCGAACAGGCAGATTTTGTGAAAGTTTCCACCGGAGCGAAACAATTCAAAATGCACCGGGTTGTACTCCAATGTGCCGCTGGTCTCATTGGAGCTTATTTCTTTCGATTTCGCTCTGGTGTAAATTTCAATCAAACCGGGATCCGAACAAGTGGTGTTTATGAAAGTTTGCCCCGAAGCGAAACAATCCGAAGACAAACCGGATTGGCCATGTATGTTTTGTCAGTCTTGTTAGATTGTTTTGGTCGAATTTGATTTGATGTTAATTTGAACAAGTTGAGATCGAAAGGTGGATTTTGTGAAAGTTTGCACGGGCGAAACACTTCCAAAATGCACGGGTTGCACTCCTATGTGTCGCGGTCTCATTGGAGCTTGTTTACTCGATTTAGCTCTGGTGTTAATTTCATTCAAACGGGATCGAACAAGTGGACTTTATAAAAGTTTGCCCGGCGAAACACTCGAAGACACACCAGATTGCCCTCGTAAGTGTTGTCGGTCTTGTTGGAGCTTGTTTGGTCGAATTGATTTGATGTTAATTTGAACAAGTTGAGATCGAATAGGTGGATTTTGTGAAAGTTTGCACGGAGGCGAAACACTCCGAAAATGCATCGGGTTGCACTCCTATGTGTGCTTGTCTCATTGGAGCTTGTTTCACTCGATTTACGCTCTGGTGTTAATTTCATTCAAACGGGATCGAACAAGTGGACTTTATAAATGTTTGCCGGCGAAACACTCAAAGACACACGGATTGCCCTCGTAAGTGTTGTTAGTCTTGTTGGAGCTTGTTTGATTGAATTCGAATTGATGTTCATTTCTAACATGTTGAGATCGAATAGGAGGATTTTGTGAATGTTTACAATGGAGCTAAACAATCCCGAAATGCACCGGGTTGCACTCCTACGTGTCGTCGGTCTCGTTGGAGCTTGTTTCGCTCTGGTGTTAATTTCATTCAAATTGGGATCCGAACAAGTGGACTTTGTGAAAGTTTGCCCCCAAAGCGAAACACTCCGAAGACACACCGGATTGCCCTCGTATGTGTTGTCGGTCTTGTTGGAGCTTGTTTCGGTTGTATTCAATTTGTTGTTAATTTCAAACAAGTTGAGATCTAAACATGTGGATTTTGTAAAAGTTTGCACGGGCGAAACACTCCCAAAATGCACAAGTTGCACTCCATGTGTCATGCCGGTCTCATTGGAGCTTGTTTCCCTCGATTTAACCGCTCTGGTGTTAATTTCATTCAAGCGGGATCGAACAAGTGGACTTTATGAAAGTTTGCCCGGCGAAACACTCAAGACACACAGGATTGCCCTCGTAAGTGTTGTCGGTCTTGTTGGAGCTTGTTTGATCGAATTCATTTTGATGTTAATTTGAACATATCAAGATCAAGCAGTGGATTTTGTGAAAGTTTGCACGGGCAAAACACTCCCAAAATGCAGGGGTTGCACTCCTATGTGTTGCGGTCTCATTGGAGCTTGTTTAAGCTCGATTTAGCTCGGTGTTAATTTCATTCAAACCGGGATCCGAACGAGTGGACTTTATGAAAGTTTACCCCAAAGCGAAACTCTCCGAAGACACACCGGATTGCCCTCGTAAGTGTTGTCGGTCGAATTCGCTTTGATGTTAATTTCGAACATATCAAGATCCGAACAGGTGGATTTTGTGAAAGTTTGCACCGGAGCAAAACACTCCAAATTGCACCGGGTTGCACTCCTATGTGTCGACGGTCACATTACAGTCTGTTTTGCTCGATTTTGCTCTGGTGTTAATTTTATTCAAACTAGGATATGAACAACTGGACTTTATGAAAGTTTGCCCCGAAGCGAAACACTCTGAAGGTAGATCGGATTGCCCTCGTAAGTGTTGTCGGTCTTGTTGCAGCTTGTTTCGGTCGAATTTGAATTGATGTTAATTTCGATCAAGTTGAGATCTGAACCGGTGGATTTTGTGGAAGTTTGCACGGGCGAAACACTCCCAAAATGCACCGGTTGCACTCCTATGTGTCGCGGTCTCATTGGAGCTTGTTTACGCTCGATTTACTCTGATGTTAATTTCATTCAAACGGGATCGAACAAGTGGACTTTATGAATGTTTGCCCAAAGCAAAACACTCGAAGACACAGGATTGCCCTCGTAAGTGTTGTCGATCTTGTTGGAGCTTGTTTGATCGAATTCGATTTGATGTTAATTTGGAACAAGTTGAGATCCGAGCAATTGGATTTTGTGAAAAATTGCAGGAAGCGAAACACTCCCAAAATGCACGGGTTGCACTCCTATGTGTCTTGGTCTCATTGGAGCTTGTTTAGCTCGATTTATTCTGGTGTTAATTTCATTCAATCCGGGATCCGAACAAGCGGACTTTATGAAAGTTTGCCCCAAAGCGCAACACTCCGAAGACACCCCGGATTGCCCTCGTAAGTGTTGTCGGTGTCTTGGAGCTTGTTTCGGTCAAATTCGATTTGATGCAAATTTGGAACAAGTTGAGATTCGAACAGGTTGATTTTGTGAAAATTGGTACCAGAGCGAAACACTCCCAAAATGCACCGGGTTGCACTCCTATGTGTCGCCGGTCTCATTGGAGCTTGTTTCGCTCGATTTCGCTCTGGTGTTAATTTCATTCAAGCGGGATCGAACAAGTGGACTTTATGAAAGTTTGCCCAGGCGAAACACTCGAAGACACACGGATTGCCTTCGTAAGTGTTGTCGGTCTTGTTGGAGCTTGTTTGGTCTAATTCGATTTGATGTTAATTTGAACAAGTTGAGATCGAGCAGGTGGATTTTGTGAAAGTTTGCAGAAGGCGAAACACTCCCAAAATGCAGGGTTGCACTCCTATTTGTCGCCGGTCTCATTGGAGCTTGTTTAGCTCGATTTAGCTCTGGTGTTAATTTCATTCAAACGGGATCGAACAAGTGGACTTTATGAAAGTTTGCCCAGAGCGAAACACTCAGAAGACACGGATTGCCTTCGTAAGTGTTGTCGGTCTTGTTGGAGCTTGTTTGGGTCTAATTGATTTGATGTTAATTTGAACAAGTTGAGATCGAGCGGTGGATTTTGTGAAAGTTTGCACGGGCGAAACACTCCCAAAATGCACGGGTTGCACTCCTATGTCATGCGGTCTCATTGGAGCTTGTTTAGCTCGATTTAGCTCTGGTGTTAATTTCATTCAATCCGGGATCCGAACAAGTGGACTTTATGAAAGTTTGCCCCAAAGCGAAATACTCTGAAGACACACCGGATTGCCTTCGTAAGTGTTGTTGCTCTTGTTGGAGCTTGTTTCGGTCTAATTCGATTTGATGTTAATTTAGAACATGTTGAGATCGAGCAGGTGGATTTTGTGAAAGTTTACACGAATGAAACACTCCCAAAATGCTTAGGGTTGGAGCTCCTATGTGTCACTCATTGGAACTTTGTTTCAACACAAGTTCGGATCCCGGTTGCACTCCTATGTGTTGCAGGTCTCATTGGAGCTTGTTTCGCTCGATTTCGCTCTGGTGTTAATTTCATTCAAACCGGGATCCGAACTAGTGGACTTTATGAAATTTTGCCCCGAAGCAAAACTCTCCGAAGACACACCCGATGCCCCTGGAAGTGTTGTCGGTCTTGTTGCAGCATGTTTCGGTCGAATTTGACTTGATGTTAATTTCGAACAAGTTGAGATCCGAACCGATGGATTTTGTGAAAGTTTGCACAGGAGCGAAACACTCCCAAAATGCACCGTGCTGCACTGCTATGTGTCGCCGGTCTCATTGGAGCTTGTTTATTTCGATTTAGCTCTAGTGTTAATTTCATTCAAACGGGATCGAACAAGTGGACTTTATGAAAGTTTGCCCAAAGCGAAACACTCGAAGACACAGGATTGCCTCGTAAGTGTTGTCGGTCTTGTTGGAGCTTGTTTGGTCTAATTCGATTTGATGTTAATTTGAACAAGTTGAGATCGAGCAATGGATTTTGTGAAAGTTTCACGGGCGAAACACTCCCAAAATGCACGGGTTGCACTCCTATGTGTCTTGGTCTCATTGGAGCTTGTTTACGCTCGATTTACGCTCTCGTGTTAATTTCATTCAAGCCGGGATCGAACAAGTGGACTTTATGAAAGTTTGCCCCGAAGAAACACTCAGAAGACACACGGATTGCCCTCGTAAGTGTTGTCGTCTTGTTGGAGCTTGTTTGATCGAATTTGATTTGATGTTAATTTGAACAAGTTGAGATCGAACAGGTGGATTTTGTGAAAGTTTGCAGGAATGAAACACTCCCAAAATGCACCGCAGGTTGCACTCCTATGTGTCGCCGGTCTCATTGGAGCTTGTTTACTCGATTTAGCTCTGGTGTTAATTTCATTCAAACGGGATCCGAACAAGTGGACTTTATGAAAGTTTGCCCAGGCGAAACACTCGAAGACACACGGATTGCCCTCGTAAGTGTTGTCGGTCTTGTTGGAGCTTGTTTGGTTCGAATTCGATTTGATGTTAATTTGAACAAGTTGAGATCGAATAGGTGGAATTTGTGAAAGTTTGCACGGAATGAAACACTCCCAAAATGCACGGGTTGCACTCCTATGTGTCGCATGGTCTCATTGGAGCTTGTTTACGCTCGATTTAGCTCTTGTGTTAATTTCATTCAAAGCGGGATCGAACAAGTGGACTTTATGAAATTTCCCGAAGTGAAACACTCAGAAGACACAGGATTGCCCTCGTAAGTGTTGTCGGTCTTGTTGGAGCTTGTTTGTTGAATTCGATTTGATGTTAATTTGAACAAGTTGAGATCCGAACATGTGGATTTTGTGAAAGTTTGCACTGGCCCGAAACACTCCAAAATGCTCAGGTTGCACTCCTATGTGTCGCTTGGTCTCATTGGAGCTTGTTTCGCTCGATTTAAACTCTCTGGTGTTAATTTCATTCAAACCGGGATCCGAACAAGTGGACTTTATGAAAGTTTGCCCCGAAGCGAAACACTCCGAAGACACACCGGATTGCCCTCGTAAGTGTTGTCGGTCTTGTTGGAGCTTGTTTCGGTCGAATTCGATTTGATGTTAATTTCGAACAAGTTGAGATCCGAACAGGTGGATTTTGTGAAAGTTTGCACCGGAGCGAAACACTCCCAAAATGCACCGGGTTGCACTCCTATGTGTCGCCAGTCTCATTGGAGCTTGTTTCTCTCGATTTCGCTCTGGTGGAAATTTCATTCAAAACGGGATGCGAACAAGTGGACTCTATGAATGTTTGCCCCAAAGCGAAACACTCCGAAGACACATCGGATTGCCCTCGTAAGTGTTGTCGGTCTTGTTGGAGCTTGTTTCGGTCGAATTCGATTTGATGTTAATTTCGAACAAGTTGAGATCCAAATAGGTGGATTTTGTGAAAGTTTGCACCGGAGCGAAACACTCCCAAAATGCATCGGGTTGCACTCCTATGTGTCGCCGGTCTCATTGGAGCTTGTTTCGCTCGATTTCGCTCTGGTGTTAATTTCATTCAAACTGGGATCCGAACAAGTGGACTTTATGAAAGTTTGCCCCAAATCGAAACACTCCGAAGACACACCGGATTGCCCTCGTAAGTGTTGTCGGTCTTGTTGGAGCTTGTTTCGGTCGAATTCGATTTGATGTTAATTTCGAACAAGTTGAGATCCGAACAGGTGGATTTTGTGAAAGTTTGCCGGGCGAAACACTCCCAAAATGCAGGGTTGCACTCCTATGTGTGCGGTCTCATTGGAGCTTGTTTAGCTCGATTTACTCGGTGTTAATTTCATTCAAACGGGATCGAACAAGTGGACTTTATGAAAGTTTGCCCGGCGAAACACTCAGAAGACACACGGATTGCCCTCGTAAGTGTTGTCGGTCTTGTTGGAGCTTGTTTGATCGAATTCGATTTGATGTTAATTTCTAACAAGTTGAGATCCGGGGTGGATTTTGTGAAAGTTTGCACGGAAGCGAAACACTCCCAAAATGCACGGGTTGCACTCCTATGTGTCATTGGGTCTCATTGGAGCTTGTTTAAGCTCGATTTACGCTCTGGTGTTAATTTCATTCAAGCGGGATCGAACAAGTGGACTTTATGAAAGTTTGCCCGGCGAAACACTCCGAAGACACACGGATTGCCCTCGTAAGTGTTGTCGGTCTTGTTGGAGCTTGTTTGGTCAAATTTGATTTGATGTTAATTTGAACAAGTTGAGATCGAACGGTGGATTTTGTGAAAGTTTGCCTTGAGCGAAACACTCCGAAAATGCACCGGGTTGCACTCCTATGTGTCGCCGGTCTCATTGGAGCTTGTTTCGCTCGATTTCGCTCTGGTGTTAATTTCATTCAAACCGGGATCCGAACAAGTGGACTTTATGAAAGTTTGCCCGAAGCAAAACACTCCGAAGACACCGGATTGCCCTCGTAAGTGTTGTCGGTCTTGTTGGAGCTTGTTTCGATCGAATTCGATTTGATGTTAATTTGAACAAGTTGAGATCGAGCAGTGGATTTTGTGAAAGTTTGCACGGGCGAAACACTCCCAAAATGCACAGGTTGCACTCCTATGTGTGCGCGGTCTCATTGGAGCTTGTTTAGCTCGATTTAGCTCTGGTGTTAATTTCATTCAAGCGGGATCGAACAAGTGGACTTTATGAAAGTTTGCCCGGCGAAACACTCAAGAAGACACGGATTGCCCTCGTAAGTGTTGTCGGTCTTGTTGGAGCTTGTTTGATCGAATTCGATTTGATGTTAATTTGAACAAGTTGAGATCGAGCAGTGGATTTTGTGAAAGTTTGCACCGGAGCGAAACACTCCCAAAATGCACCGGGTTGCAATCCTATTTTTCGCTGGTCTCATTGGAGCTTGTTTCGCTCGATTTCGCTCTGGTGTTAATTTCATTCAAACCGGGATCTGAACAGGTGGACTTTGTGAAAGTTTCCCCCGAAGCGAAACACTCCGCAGACACACAGGATTGCCCTCGTAAGTGTTGTCGGTCATGTTGGAGCTTGTTTCGGTCGGATTCGATTTCATGTTAATTTCGAACAAGTTGAGATCCGAACAGGTGGATTTTGTGAAAGGTCGCACTGGAGCGAAACACTCCCAAAATACACCGGGTTGCACTCCTAAGTGTCGCCGGTCTCATTAGAGCTTGTTTCGCTCGATTCGCTCGATTTAGCTCTGGTGTTAATTTCATTCAAACGGGATCGAACAAGTGGACTTTATGAAAGTTTGCCCGGCGAAACACTCAAGAAGACTGCCGGATTGCCCTCGTAAGTGTTGTCGGTCTTGTTGGAGCTTGTTTGATTGAATTAGATTTGATGTTAATTTGAACAAGTTGAGATCGAGCAGGTGGATTTTGTGAAAGTTTGCACGGATGAAACACTCCAAAATGCAGGATTGCACTCCTATGTGTCATCGGTCTCATTGGAGCTTGTTTAGCTCGATTTAGCTCTGGTGTTAATTTCATTCAAAGCGGGATCGAACAAGTGGACTTTATGAAAGTTTGCCCCGAGCGAAACACTCAAAGACACACGGATTGCCCTCGTAAGTGTTGTCGGTCTTGTTGGAGCTTGTTTGATCGAATTCGATTTGATGTTAATTTGAACAAGTTGAGATCGAAATAGATGGATTTTGTGAAAGTTTGCACGATGCGAAACACTCCCAAAATGCACCGGTTGCACTCCTATGTGTCATCGGTCTCATTGGAGCTTGTTTACTCGATTTACGCTCTGGTGTTAATTTCATTCAAACGGGATCGAACAAGTGGACTTTATGAAAGTTTGCCTGGCGAAACACTCGAGACACACGGATTGCCCTCGTAAGTGTTGTCGGTCTTGTTGGAGCTTGTTTGTTCGAATTCGATTTGATGTTAATTTGAACAAGTTGAGATCGAAACAGGTGGATTTTGTGAAAGTTTGCACCAGAGTGAAACACTCCCAAAATGCACGGGTTGCACTCCTATGTGTGCGGTCTCATTGGAGCTTGTTTCGCTCGATTTAACTCTGATGTTAATTTCATTCAAAGCGGGATCCGAACAAGTGGACTTTATGAAAGTTTGCCCGGCGAAACACTCGAAGACACACGGATTGCCCTCGTAAGTGTTGTCGGTCTTGTTGGAGCTTGTTTGATTGAATTCGATTTGATGTTAATTTGAACAAGTTGAGATCGAACAGGTGGATTTTGTGAAAGTTTGCACGGAATGAAACACTCCCAAAATGCACCGGTTGCACTCCTATGTGTCATGGTCTCATTGGAGCTTGTTTAGCTCGATTTAGCTCTGGTGTTAATTTCATTCAAAGCGGGATCGAACAAGTGGACTTTATGAATGTTTGCCCGAGGCGAAACACTCCGAAGACACACGGATTGCCCTCGTAAGTGTTGTCGGTCTTGTTGGAGCTTGTTTGTTCGAATTCGATTTGATGTTAATTTGAACAAGTTGAGATCCAAGCAATTGGATTTTGTGAAAGTTTGCATGAATGAAACACTCCCAAAATGCACCGGTTGCACTCTATGTGTCATGGTCTCATTGGAGCTTGTTTACGCTCGATTTACGCTCGATGTTAATTTCATTCAAACGGGATCGAACAAGTGGACTTTATGAAAGTTTGCCTGGCGAAACACTCCAAGACACACGGATTGCCCTCGTAAGTGTTGTCGGTCTTGTT
The DNA here is from genome assembly GCA_036346375.1 of Guadua angustifolia. Taxonomy (NCBI): domain Eukaryota; kingdom Viridiplantae; phylum Streptophyta; class Magnoliopsida; order Poales; family Poaceae; genus Guadua; species Guadua angustifolia. Next base: position 42,840 of record JAYEVE010001189.1, on the reverse strand, counting down.
GGAGCTTGTTTGATTGAATTCGATTTGATGTTAATTTGAACAAGTTGAGATCCAAGCAGTGGATTTTGTGAAAGTTTGCAGGGAATGAAACACTCCCAAAATGCACCGGTTGCACTCCTATGTGTCGCCGGTCTCATTGGAGCTTGTTTAGCTCGATTTACGCTCGGTGTTAATTTCATTCAAAAGCGGGATCGAACAAGTGGACTTTATGAAAGTTTGCCCGAAGCGAAACACTCAAAGACACACGGATTGCCCTCGTAAGTGTTGTCGGTCTTGTTGGAGCTTGTTTCGTTCGAATTCGATTTGATGTTAATTTGAACAAGTTGAGATCCAAGCAGTGGATTTTGTGAAAGTTTGCAGGGCGAAACACTCCCAAAATGCTGCCGGTTGCACTCCTATGTGTCGTAGTCTCATTGGAGCTTGTTTAACTCGATTTAGCTCGGTGTTAATTTCATTCAAACGGGATCGAACAAGTGGACTTTATGAAAGTTTGCCCAAGCGAAACACTCAGAAGACACACGGATTGCCCTCGTAAGTGTTGTCGGTCTTGTTGGAGCTTGTTTGGTCGAATTCGATTTGATGTTAATTTGAACAAGTTGAGATCGAGCAGTTGGATTTTGTGAAAGTTTGCACGAAGAAACACTCCCAAAATGCAGGGTTGCACTCCTATGTGTCGGGTCTCATTGGAGCTTGTTTAGCTCGATTTAGCTCTGGTGTTAATTTCATTCAAAGCGGGATCCGAACAAGTGGACTTTATGAAAGTTTGCCCGGCGAAACACTCAGAAGACACACGGATTGCCCTCGTAAGTGTTGTCGGTCTTGTTGGAGCTTGTTTGGTTGAATTCGATTTGATGTTAATTTGAACAAGTTGAGATCCAAATTGGATTTTGTGAAAGTTTGCGGAAGCGAAACACTCCCAAAATGCAGGGTTGCACTCCTATGTGTGCGGTCTCATTGGAGCTTGTTTAGCTCGATTTCGCTCTGGTGTTAATTTCATTCAAGCGGGATCGAACAAGTGGACTTTATGAAAGTTTGCCCGGCGAAACACTCAGAAGACACCGGATTGCCCTCGTAAGTGTTGTCGGTCTTGTTGGAGCTTGTTTGGTCGAATTCGATTTGATGTTAATTTGAACAAGTTGAGATCGAATAGGTGGATTTTGTGAAAGTTTGCACGAAAACACTCCCAAAATGCAGGTTGCACTCCTATGTGTCATGGTCTCATTGGAGCTTGTTTAAGCTCGATTTATCTCGGTGTTAATTTCATTCAAGCAGGGATCCGAACAAGTGGACTTTATGAAAGTTTGCCCGGCGAAACACTCAGAACACACGGGATTGCCCTCGTAAGTGTTGTCGGTCTTGTTGGAGCTTGTTTGATCGAATTCGATTTGATGTTAATTTGAACAAGTTGAGATCCAAGCAGGTGGATTTTGTGAAAGTTTGCAGGGCGAAACACTCCCAAAATGCAGGTTGCACTCCTATGTGTCGCGGTCTCATTGGAGCTTGTTTATTCGATTTACGCTCTGGTGTTAATTTCATTCAAACGGGATCCGAACAAGTGGACTTTATGAAAGTTTGCCGAAGCGAAACACTCAAAGACACACCGGATTGCCCTCGTAAGTGTTGTCGGTCTTGTTGGAGCTTGTTTGATTCGAATTCGATTTGATGTTAATTTGAACAAGTTGAGATCGAGCAAGTGGATTTTGTGAAAGTTTGCACGAAAGCGAAACACTCCCAAAATGCACCGGGTTGCACTCCTATGTGTCATGCGGTCTCATTGGAGCTTGTTTAGCTCGATTTACGCTCTGGTGTTAATTTCATTCAAGCGGGATCCGAACAAGTGGACTTTATGAAAGTTTGCCCGAAGAAACACTCGAAGACACACGGATTGCCCTCGTAAGTGTTGTCGGTCTTGTTGGAGCTTGTTTGGTCGAATTCGATTTGATGTTAATTTGAACAAGTTGAGATCGAGCAGGTGGATTTTGTGAAAGTTTGCACGAAGCGAAACACTCCAAAATGCACGGGTTGCACTCCTATGTGTCGCGGTCTCATTGGAGCTTGTTTACGCTCGATTTACGCTCTGGTGTTAATTTCATTCAAAGCGGGATCCGAACAAGTGGACTTTATGAAAGTTTGCCCGAAGTTCGAAACACTCAAGAAGACACACGGATTGCCCTCGTAAGTGTTGTCGGTCTTGTTGGAGCTTGTTTGATCGAATTCGATTTGATGTTAATTTGAACAAGTTGAGATCGAACAAGTGGATTTTGTGAAAGTTTGCAGCAGAATGAAACACTCCCAAAATGCACAGGTTGCACTCCTATGTGTCGCCGGTCTCATTGGAGCTTGTTTACGCTCGATTTACTCTGGTGTTAATTTCATTCAAAGCGGGATCGAACAAGTGGACTTTATGAAAGTTTGCCCGAAGCGAAACACTCAGAAGACACGGATTGCCCTCGTAAGTGTTGTCGGTCTTGTTGGAGCTTGTTTGGTCGAATTCGATTTGATGTTAATTTGAACAAGTTGAGATCGAGCAGGTGGATTTTGTGAAAGTTTGCACCGGGCGAAACACTCCCAAAATGCTGCGGGTTGCACTCCTATGTGTCGCCGGTCTCATTGGAGCTTGTTTAGCTCGATTTAGCTCTGGTGTTAATTTCATTCAAGCGGGATCCGAACAAGTGGACTTTATGAAAGTTTGCCCGGCGAAACACTCGAAGACACCGGATTGCCCTCGTAAGTGTTGTCGGTCTTGTTGGAGCTTGTTTGATCGAATTCGATTTGATGTTAATTTGAACAAGTTGAGATCCGAGCAGTGGATTTTGTGAAAGTTTGCACGGATGAAACACTCCCAAAATGCAGGGTTGCACTCCTATGTGTCGTAATCGGTCTCATTGGAGCTTGTTTACGCTCGATTTAAGCTCTGGTGTTAATTTCATTCAAAGCGGGATCGAACAAGTGGACTTTATGAAAGTTTGCCGAGCGAAACACTCCGAAGACACACGGATTGCCCTCGTAAGTGTTGTCGGTCTTGTTGGAGCTTGTTTCGGTCGAATTCGATTTGATGTTAATTTGAACAAGTTGAGATCGAGCAATTGGATTTTGTGAAAGTTTGCACGGAATGAAACACTCCCAAAATGCACGGGTTGCACTCCTATGTGTGGCGGTCTCATTGGAGCTTGTTTAGCTCGATTCGCTCTGATGTTAATTTCATTCAAATCGGGATCGAACAAGTGGACTTTATGAAAGTTTGCCGAAGCGAAACACTCAAAAGACACACCATTGCCCTCGTAAGTGTTGTCGGTCTTGTTGGAGCTTGTTTGATTCGAATTCGATTTGATGTTAATTTGAACAAGTTGAGATCGAAGCAGGTGGATTTTGTGAAAGTTTGCATCGGGCGAAACACTCCCAAAATGCACTAGTTGCACTCCTATGTGTCGCGGTCTCATTGGAGCTTGTTTTGCTCGATTTACGCTCTGGTGTTAATTTCATTCAAAGCGGGATCCGAACAAGTGGACTTTATGAAAGTTTGCCCAAGGCGAAACACTCAAGAGACACGGATTGCCCTCGTAAGAGTTGTCGGTCTTGTTGGAGCTTGTTTCAGTCGAATTCGATTTGATGTTAATTTCGAACAAGTTGAGATCCGAACAGGTGGATTTTGTGAAAGTTTGCACAGGAGCGAAACACTCCCAAAATGCAGTAGGTTGCACTCCTGTGTCGCCGGTCTCATTGGAGCTTGTTTCGCTCTGGTGGTAATTTCATTCAAAACGGGATCCGAACATGTGGACTTTATGAAAGTTTGCCCCGAAGCGAAACACTCCGAAGACACACCGGATTGCCCTCGTAAGTGTTGTCGGTCTTGTTAGAGCTTGTTTCGTTCGAATTCGATTTGATGTTAATTTGAACAAGTTGAGATCGAGCAATTGGATTTTGTGAAAGTTTGCAGGGCGAAACACTCCCAAAATGCACCGGGTTGCACTCCTATGTGTCGCGGTCTCATTGGAGCTTGTTTACCTCGATTTAACTCGATGTTAATTTCATTCAAACGGGATCGAACAAGTGGACTTTATGAATGTTTGCCCGAGCGAAACACTCAAGACACACGGATTGCCCTCGTAAGTGTTGTCGGTCTTGTTGGAGCTTGTTTGTTCGAATTGATTTGATGTTAATTTGAATTTCAGCATGCAAAGATTCCACAAGAACATCATGTTTCTTAATCTTCTTGTCGCGTTTGTCAAGCAATTTTCCAAGGCGAACAGCACAGATAGCTAAATCATCGTAAGAAGGTTCTACCTCATTGAAGTCATTGTCATGATCTTCCTCGGTGAAGCTTCCATCACTTCTAGCCATGAGACACAATCTGTCAAATCATGCTTGCTTGGAACCATTGTGTCATCCTTTGCCTCTGAATCCACATCACTTAAGTTCACTTGTTCAAGAAGCGAAGAACCCGATGAAATTTTTTAGAAACTTAACTTTTTTCGGGCAAAAGGAAACAAATCAATTTAAACCCAAAACAGGTTAAATTTTCTTGGCAGACTTTAATTTTCCATTTAATAAACACGGGACAAAATTTTTGGCTTAAAAGGAACACTTTTAAAAAGAAAATTTTAAGTAAAACCCGTTAATTTGATTTTAAATTTTAAAAAATTTAGGTTTTTTTCTTTTTTAAACCCAAAAAATTTCAAAATTTCAACCTTTTAAAAAGATTTTACATCCCATTTTCCTTTGAAAATTGGTAGAAACCAATTAAATTTAAAAATTTTTTCCATTTTCTTTCAAACCCAAAAAAAAATTTTCCCCCACAAATCGATTTCAAACCCATCTTTTTTTAATTTCTTGTTATAAAATTCCCCCCCCGGGGAAAAAATTTTCCCAAGGGGAAAAAAATTTAAAATTAAAGAATTTATCAAACCCAAAGTTTCCCCAAAATTTTTCCCCAAAAATTTTCAAAAGGCCGGAAATAAACCCCTTTCTTCCTATAAAACCTTTTCCTTTTTCGGGAAAACCCAATTTTTTTCCCTTCCAAATTTTGGAAATTTTTTTTTCCAATTCCCCCCTTACCAAAAAAAGGGAAAAACTTTTGTTTAAATCCCCCATAAATTGGGAAACCCTTTTTTCCACCCCAGCCCAAAAAAATTTTTTTTGGCCCTTTCTAACATTTAAAACAAAACCCCCACTTAAAATTTTAAAAGGGTTTAAAATTTTTAATTCTTAAAAACCCCTCGGTTTAAAAAAAAAAATTGGGTTCGGTTTTAAATGAAAGGTTTTTAAAATTTTACAAAAAATTTTTAAGAAAAAACCCAACAAAACCAACAGTTTTTAAATTTTAAAAATTCCCAAAAGATTTTCCCAAAAAAACCCCGGAAAAATTATTCCAAAGTTTAACCCTTTTTTTCCCAAAAATTTCCTTCCCAAATTTGGGAAATTTTGGGTTTTGTCAATTTTCAGTTTATTTAATCATTTAAAATAAACCCTAAAACCCCCAAATTGAAAACCAATTTTCTCCATTTCTTCAACAAATTTTTTAAAAAATTTTTGAAAACTTTTCCCTTTTTCCCAAAAAAAAACCTTTAATACCCCATTTTTTAAAAAAACCCAAAAGGGGAAAAAATTCAACTAAAAATTCCCTTTTAAAAAAAAAAAAATTTTTTTAACAAAAGAAAATGTTAAAAGGGGAAGTTGGAAAAACCAAAATTTTGCCCTTTTGAAAAAACCCCCCCGAAATTTGGTTTAAAAGAATAAAAGCCCAAAAAAAAAAACCCTCCCATTTCCTAAATTTTCTGGAAAATTGAATTCCAAAAAAAGAACAAAAACCAAATTTTAAAAAATTTCCCAACCCAAATTAACATAAAAAGAGAAAATTTAAAAACAAAAAACAATAAAAAACGATTTTTTTTGGAACTTTTAAAAAATCAAAAACCGCAAAATGGGAAAACTTAAAACAAAAGGTCAATTTTGATTGAAAATTTTAAAAATTAAAAAATTAAAACACAAAACAAAATTAAAAAAAATTTAGGGCCTCCAATCTTAAGAAATTTTTAAAAAAAGGGAAAAAAATCCAACCCAAACCCAAAAGGGAAAATTTTTAAATTTCATTTTTTTGTCTTTAACCTTTTTGAACCCAAAAAAAACCCAAAAGGGTTCAAACAACAAATTTTTAAAAAATTTAAAAAAACAAAAAATTAATTTTTAATTGGAAAAAATAAAAACCCTGCGATGCCAAAAAACAACTTTCCCCAAAAAATTGCCCCCAAAAAAAAAAAAACTTCCCCTTCCCCAACCCCCCCACCTTTTAAAACTCCCCTTTCCTTGAAAAAAAAACCCCGGAAAAACCAAACCCCCCCGGGGCCAACCCCGGGTTTTTTCCAAAACCCCAAAAAAACCCCCCAAAATTTAAACCAATTTTCCCATGAAAGTTAAAACCCCCCAAGTTATCAAAACAAAGCAAACAAAACTGAAAAAGGGAAAAATAAACATGAAAAAAACATTTTAAAAAGTTAACAAAAAACCATTTGCAACCAATCCAAAATATAAAATTTAATTTTTTAAAATCCAAACCCCGGGTGAAAATTAAACCCTTTGGAAACCACCAAAAAAACCTTTTAAAAAATTTAAAAAAAACCAAAATCCCAAATCTAAAAACCCCCTTTAAAAAAAAAAAATTTTAAAAAAAATTTTTGGGAAAATTTTTGGGGAAAAAACCTTTAAAAACCCCAAAAAAGAAACCCCCAAAAGGGTTTTTTTTTTTTCAATTTGCCTTTTTTTACCCAATTTTTACAACTTCACAAAAAAAAAAAAATTTTTTAGTTTGTTTCCTTTTTTTCTTTTTTTTTTTAAAAAACCCCCAAAAACTTAATTTTTCCATTCTAAAAAAATGAAAAAATTTCAAATTTTTTTACTTTTTAAAAACAAAAACAAATTTTTTTTCTTTAAAAAACCCCCAAAAAATAAAAATTTTAGAACAACCCAAACCCCAAAAATTTTTTGGTTTGGAAACCCAATTAATTTTAAGGAAAATAAAAAAATGAAAAGTTTTTTTTTTTAAAAATCATGTTTAAATTTTTTGAGAAATTAAAATTTAAAAAGGGAAAAATTTTTCAATTCAATTTTTAAAATTAATTTAAAAAAAAAAAAAGGGTTCAAAATTTAAAAACTTCCCCAATTTAGAAAAAGTTTCATTAAATTTAAATTTTTAAAAATTTTTTAAAATTTAAAAAGCAATAAAAATTTAAAAAAAACCCCCAAAAAAATAAACCAGAAATTTTACTGGGAAATTTTTTTTCCCAAAACCCCAAAAAGAAAAAATTTTCCAAAACCATTTAAATTTAAAATTAATAACAGGGGGAAGAATATAAATTTTTATTAAATTTGATGAAAATTAAAAAATAAAGTTTAAAATTTTTTCCCCCTTTTAAAATTTAAACCCCAAAAAAAATACTAAAAGTTTAAACCCATTTTAAAAACCAATGTTTGGGGGGCCCCTTTTGGGGAAAAAAAAAATCGGAACCATTTGGGCCCCTTCTTTTCCCAACCCAATTTCCCCCTTTTAAAGAAAAGGGGCCCCCCAAAAAAAAAACCTTTGTTGATAAGCCTTTTTTTTCTTTTTCACCAAAAAATTTTCCTTTTTTCTTTTAAAAGGGTTTTCCCCCTGCAAAAGAAAGTTTTTAAAAATTTTTTCTTTTTTTTGGCAACACTAAACTTTTAAAACCCAATTCTTTAAATTTAATTTGTTTTTAAAAGAAAAAACCTTTGGAAAAAATTTAAAATTTTTTTTTTAAAAAAACCCAAACCAAAACAAGAGAGGTTTTTAATGGGCTAAAAATTTTTTTTTTGGGGATTTTCTGGGAAATCCTAGGAAATTTTTTAAAAAAAAACTTTTAAAGGTTTAAAAAACCTTAACCCAAATTTCAAAGTTTTTTTTTTCCCAATGACTGTTTAAAAATTTTTTAAAATTTTTACAATTTAAACCAAATTTTGAAAATTTTAAATTCTTTCCAAATTCCAAAATTTTTTTTTTTTTTAAAAATTTTCCAAGAAACCTCTTTATAAATATCTTTAAAAATCTACATTTTTTAAATTTTGAATTCCAAAAATTTTCCAAAACCTCTTTTCCTTTGGTTTAACAATTTTAAAAACCCCTTTACCTTTTAGTTCAAAAACCCCTTTCAATTTTTTAAATTTTTTTTCAAATTAAACTTCTTTTCCCTTTTTTTCCCCCTTTTTTTCCTTTCCCAATTAAAAAGGGAAAATCAACTTTTTTAAAACCCAAATCCCCAAATTCCCCCCAAAGGTTTTTTTTAAATTTATTTATCATGTAAAAACCAACAAATTAAAAAACCCTTTCAAAAAGTTTTAAAAAATTTGTTTTTTGGGGAATTTAAAAAAAAAAACCAAAAATTTTTTTTTAAAAAACAAACTAATTGAAGTATTTTCAAACCCTTTTTTAAAAAAAAACATTAAAATTTAAAATTTAAAAAGATTCTTTTCATAAATTTTCTAAACAAGATTCTTTTACCCAAAACCCTTACCTTTAAAATTTTTGAAAAAAAAATTTAAATTTCCTAAAATAACCCAAATCCAATTTTTTAAATTTTAAATTTTCTTTGAAACTTTATTAAAAAAACCCAAAATTTAAATTCCCAAAAACCCTTTTTAAATCCCTTTTTCCCTTTCCCTAAAATTTTAAATAAAACCTTTTGGGAACATTTGGGGAACCTTAAAAAATTAAAAAACCCCAACCCCTTTTTTAAAAAATAAAATTTAAAAAAAAAAAATTTTTTCCCAAAAAAATAAAAATTTTCAAAAACCCTTTTTTGAAAAATTTTAAGGGGAAAAGGGGAAAAAATTTTCCGAAACAAAAAAGGATTTGGGAAAATTTCCCAAATTTTGGGATTTGCAAAAACCCTTTTGGTTTCCAAATTTCGGGGTTAAATTTTAAGGAAAATTTCCCTAAAAGGGGAAAAAAATAAAAAAAATTTATTTACTTTTAAAATAACCAAAATCATTAAAAACCCAAAACGGAACCAAAAACAAAAAAATTCAATAATTTTGGAAAAAAAAACCCCATTTAAAACAAAAACCAAAAAAAACCAAATTAAAAAAATTCAAATCCCAAATTAAAAATAAAAAACAAAATTTTAAAAACCCAACAAAAAAAAATTAAAACAATTCCCTTAAATTAAAGTGGGTTTATTTTCGCTATGGGAAAACCTTCCAAAAAAATTCTTCCGGCCCAAAAATTTATTTTTGGATTTGTTTTAATTTCTTGAAAGACCCAAAATTTAAAACCCTAAACCAACCCCCCGAAATATTGGGATGGTTTTATCAAAAAACCCCCAAAAAAGAAAAACAATTTGGAGACAAACAAAACCCAAAAATAGAAAAAAATCATTTATTGCAAAACATTACCCAAAAAAACTCTTGCCCACAAAACAAGAAAAAATAAACCCCTTCCAACATGGAAAATTTTAAATCCCCAAAACCCCCAAAACCCCCAAATGGCCCCCCTCAACCTTAACTTTCCGCCCCAAACCCGCCCCAAACCTTTCGTTTCCCTCCCAAAATTTTCCCCTGGTTCCTCCAAACCAGTTGGTTCCGAAGTTATCGGGAAAACACCCAATGGGCAAACCTGTCCCGGCCAATAGCTTGCCAAATTCCCAAAATTTCAAAAACCATGCATTGGAACAAAAAATTTGGGCCCAAACAAACCCAAAAAACCCAACCCCCCAAAAGTCTTTACCGTTTGAAACCGTTTTAATTTCCCTAAATAAAAAAAAAAAAAAAAAAATTTTAAAAATTTCACCCAAAAACCCTAAAAAAGGGGAAACATGGATTTTGTAAGTTTGCCGCATCCCTTTGGGAATTCATTAGGGGTCCCGCCCTTTGGTTTTTTAAACGTCGAAAACCTTGGGGCCAAAAGCCCTCGTTTGGGTTTTAGGTTTGGGGGGGTTTGTTTGTTTTTGAACGTTGGGAAAATGGAATTTTTGAAAGTTTGGGGGAAAAAAAAAGCCCCAAAAATTGGTCTCCTATTGGACTTGTTTTTCCCATTTGCTCGGTGGTAATTTCATTCAAAAGCGGGAAACAAGTGGATTTATTTAAAAAAAGGCCCGGGATTGCCCCGGGGGTTTTCGGTCTTGTTAGTTTTGTTGGTTTGTGAATTTGGTTGAATCGAAGGTTTAAATTTGGGGGGAAACCAAAAGGGATTTTGGGGTTTTAAGGGGTTTTTTTTGCCTTTATTTTTCCGGGTCCAAAGGGACGGTTTGGCTCTTTTGCCCTGTAAAACTTGGGGTCGGGCAGTTGGATTTTTTGAAGTTTGGGAAAAAAATTGAGACCAAAAGGTGGTTTTAAAGTTTGCCCGGCCTAAAGGGTTCAGTATTCGGATTTTATTTCGACATGGGTTAAATTTATTGGGCGAAAAATTTTAAAATTTCCGGGCACTCCGGACCCGGTTCCCTCATGCTTTTTTGGGTTCTTGTTTTCGTTTTGTTAATTTAAAATTGGCCCAAAGGGATTTTTGAAATTTGCCGGGGGAAACCCCAAAATTTGTCCTTTAGGGTTTTTTGGAGCTTGTTTTTTTAATCTTGGAATTTTTCAAAAGGGGAAAACCACTTTAGGTTTGCCGGGCACCCCAAAAAATTGCCCTTAATTTGTGGTTTTTGGGCTTGTTTTCGTTAGCTTTTGCATTCATCATAGTAGAAGATAACACACCAGCAGACTTAAAAGTTTTCTTAGGCTCATTGACAATTTGAATTTTCCACTTTCAAGTGTCTTCTAGCAGTTGGAGCATGTGATTTATGATGAGCATAAAAACCTAAACCTTTGTGATGAGTCTTGACTTTTGATTGATCCAAAATCATGTTTAGGTTTTTCTTTCGATAGTGAACCGTTCTAAAGATTTTTCCAAGTAATCAACCTTTTGAGAAAGAGTTAAACAGTTATTACATGGAGCGTCCACTTTTCCTTTCATTTGCGACAAGTTGAGCATGAGAGAACTTCATGAGTGAGCATAGCATCATCATTTGAGAAACCCTAGCATTTGCATCATGCAACTTCAATTCGATATAGCACATTTAGAACAATGAGTTGTATCATGCAAATCAACAGGTTGAACAGACTAGCATTTTCACATGTTTCTCATTTTCTTTCTTTTCAGCATTGACTTGCTCTAATAAAAAACATGTTCTCTCCTAAGCACAGATAAGCTCACTTGTATATTAAGTGACATGATTTGCAAGCATCATCATCGAGAATTAAAGATTTAAATCTAGCAATTTCAGCATGCAAAGATTCCACAAGAACATCATGTTTCTTAATCTTCTTGTCGCGTTTGTCAAGCAATTTTCCAAGACGAGCAACAACAATAGCTAAATCATCGTGAAGGTTCTACCTCATTGAAGTCATTGTCATGATCTTCCTCGGTGAAGCTTCCATCACTTCTAGCCATGAGACACAATCTGTCAAATCATGCTTGCTTGGAACCATTGTGTCATCCTCCTTTGCTCTCTGAATCCACATCACTTAAGTTCACTTGTTCAAGAGCGAAAGAACCCGATGAACAACCTTTTTGTTGATGAAGCTCTTTTCTTTCTATCACTTGGTGAAGACTTCTTCTTTTCTTTTCTTCATCATTGTCCTTCTCCTCCCTTGATGCTTTACGCAAGCTTAGGACAATTTGATCTAATGTGATTGAGGTCACCACACTCATAACATCTTGGAGGACCACCACCAACTCTCTTTCTCATTCTCACATTCGCAAAGCTTTGTTAAACCGAGAAGAGAGTAGTGCCAAATCTTCTTCGAGAACCTCTTGATCTGCTCATCGGTTAGTGAAAACAAAGAGGACAAAGCAAAGCTTGAAGAAGTATTGTTCATGCTAGATTCGAAGTCGATGCAATTGATTTATGATCTGTCTTCGTAGCAAGAACATCCAACTCATGAGTTTTAATTTAGAAAGCAGTACATCTAAAGTGAGTGAACTCATGACGGTAGATTCTCTAATAGATGTGACTTTCATTTCCCAAATAGACATGTCTAATGCACCAAGTAATTGTCTAGCATTTGTAGCCTCATCAAAGAAAACTCCAACGACGCAAAATTGCTAAGAATTTTATTGAACCGTGCAAAGAAATCATCTAGAGACTCACTAGGCTTCATCTCAAATCGCATGTATTCCTTCTTATAAATATCTGGCCTAACCTCTTTGACGAGTGTTAGAACCTTCATGATAATCACAAAGAGATTTTCATACCTCATATCAGATTTGAGATGAATCACACGATCAAAATCACTTCTTCCTAGTCCTTGGATGATCAAGTTCCTTGCTTTGCTATTTGCTTCAACATGTGTTCGATTGGTGTCATTGACTTCATCATTCTCAGGAACATTGTATGGCTTGTAGACCTTTTCCCAAATTGCAAAACCCTGAGCTTGAATATATGCCTCCATCTTTGCTTTCCAAAACTGAAAATCAACACCATCGAAAACACAAGGTTTTGTCGAATACCTATCCATCGCTACGGTTTCTAATCACCGGTTAAGATTAATTAGAAAAACCTTGCTCTGATACCACTTGTAGGATCGAAATATACTGATCTAGCAATCAGAGGGGGGGTGAATGATTGCGCGGAAGCTAAAATCAAATTTTTGCCTTTTGAAACACCCCAAACAAACTCAGATTGCTTAATTTGTATTCAACAAGAACCTTATTGCATTAGACCAAATTTGCACATGTATGCTGGACCAAACTTCGCCTCGGACAGAGAGTTGCACGTGTATGACGGACTAAATTTCTACTGTAGCAAAGGAGTTGCATGTGTATGACGGACTAAACTTCGCCTCTGATATGTGTATGACGGACAGAATGAAAACAGCCTAACACATGTTCACTAAAACAATAATTCCCGAAGATCCAACCGTTGGAATCATGTGAAATTTTAACTGTAGAAACTAGACTTGATTCCAAAGCAAACCCAAAAAGAATCAACTCAATCGAACCTATGAATCTAGAGTTATGTCCCTCGCAAGACAGCTGAAACAAATTCCGATCTAATAACGACGGACCAAATCAGACCAGTGACGGACAAAACTTAAAAACAAGATTACTGAAGATCCAACCGTTAGATTGATATGAAATTTTAAATGTAGAAACTAGATTGGATTACGAATCAAACCCAACAAGAATCAACTCAATCAGATCTACAGATTAAACGATATTACCTTCGCAAGATCACTGAATCAGATGATGACGGAAATTGATTTCAAAAGCTATGACGGACCAATCTTCAGATGCAGCGACGGACCAAAACAAAATTACTTACGCCGGACTAAACTTCTCACGATGCTACAGCCATCTTTGGTCTTGAAGCTTTTCTTGGCATGTATGCTTTGATCAAGATCTAAACCCTAGAACCGAAAAACTTCTCTCACAATGCACCACCACGAAATAACTTTTGGAAGATTGATTTTTATTTCATTGTCTAAAGTACTCCAACACAAGAGTACAAACCCTAATTCCTTGCAGCACGAGGAACCAAAAACTAGAAAACCTAGTCTGGATGCTTGTATCAAACAGGAGACACACCCTCCTATTTATACAAAGCAAAAACACAGAGATTGAGTACAACTCCACTTCCAACATGGAAAGAATTCGTATCTATCTCAACTTGGCCCAACATGACCAAAAACAACTCTTGCGCGCATGCAAGAACAGAGATTGAATACAACTCCACTTCCAACATGGAAAGAGTTCAGTATCTATCTCAACTTATTAACATGGCCAAAACCAAAACCTTACGCGCATGATCGGCCCTGCTTTGCACATACGTGACTAACCAGACCTTCACATGCATGTTCTCTAGCCCGAGCGTCCGCATGACATCCTTGACCACCAAGACCTCGATTCCTCCCTGAACCTAGTCTCGAACCTCAGTTCCTCCATGAACCTAGTTCCGGTCCCGTCATCGACCACGTTCACCCTCGAGCAACACCTGCACATGAAGTAACAAACAACGTGTCCGAGCACAAGTCCACGACTTGACTCAAGATTAATCCATGCAACCACTCACACGAGTGCATTGCATTAAGCAAAACCATTATGCTATCCCCAGCATAATCAAACATCATTTGAGCACAAGTCCACGACTTGCCTCAAAAACAGTCCATACAACCACTCACATGAGTGCATTGCATCAAGCAAAGTCCATTATGCTATCACCAGCATGATAATCATCTCAACATAGCACATGCACAAGCACCACACATGCCATAACCAAAATCACTTTACAATGCCAATTTCACCATTCAACCAATTTTTCATCACATGATCTCACAATCTCCCCCTTGATGAAAACATTGGCAACACCATTTGGAAACGAACATTGGCATTCACCTTACAATAGCAACACCATTTTTTAAAAGAAGTAAAGTGACCAAAGAAGAAGAACAAAAATCTCCTTTATCTAAAAGAAATCTCCCCTATCAAAAGAAAGACTCCCTAACGAGAAAGAAGAAATGTGTGTGTGAATGTGCAATGTGTGACCAAAAATTTCTCCCTTTGACTCCAAAATTTCTCCCCCTTTGACAATGGGTTCATCAAGAATGCAAAAAGAGAGCAAAAGAGAAACTTCTCTCCTTTTATGTTTGTTGTTTTCCTTTTTTTTTATGTACTGAGCATTATGAATCATGCACAAATGTAACAACTTGATCACCAAGTCATGCTATCAACAGTACTTGCACCCTTAAATCTACACATAAACAATGTAGAGTAAGCATAACTAGAAATCAAGTACTATTAACGATTTTTTGCATGGCATGATCTCCCTTTCTCAACAATCTAGAACCTGAAAACATTGAATTTTTGTGCACTTTATTTGTGCTTTGAAAAACTGATTCATTACTTGATTGCAACAATAACAATTGCAAGGAATTACATGCACCATCAGCCTTACTTTTCAACCATGCCAAGCAATTACAAGCTTAAGGTTTCATGGTTTCGGTCATACACAACCTCTTCCAAGTTCATATCAAAGTGCAATGATAAGCAGTCTCGTAAAGAAGAAGTGCGACAGTACATAACCTTGATCTTGCATTTATCAACAATCATTTTTTGAGCTTTAGCACTTAACTTTCATATTTAGCATTTTTTGAGCAGGATTAAGATAGCCAAGAAAGTTCAACCATGACAAGATTTAATTCAAGTTGTCATTCCATTTAAAAAGTCATGACATAAACTACACCATATATGTATAAAGAAAGTTGCAAAGACCTTGTAGCATAAACATGGCTTGAATGACATATGTGTATGAAATACAATGCTCGATTACTTTTCTTGTTTTTCAATTTTTTTGTTTTTCATTTAAGAAGCAGAATGAAACAAAAAGCATGTTACACAATATTACAAAACTCCCCTCAAAACAACCATCTTAAAAAAACTTCTCTGAGAATATCACTTGAAGGGATTAAATTGAAAACAAAAGGCTAAAAGAACAGACCTCCCAAAAAGGCAATCGAAAGGAATTTTTACCAATAACCAATAACTCCCCTCAAATGGATAACCAATGAGATCAACAGAGAGAGATGATGATATACATGAGCTTGAGTTATCATGGTATGTTCAATTAAGCATAAGCATGAATCATGATAAGTGAATTCAAAGCGTGAAAGGCATGATATAAGATATAACATTATTGAACATGCGGGGATACAAATGAGCATATGAACAATCTTTTCATCTCATGCCACAATTAAATATCTGTGAATGTAAAAGACATGAGTGTGTAAAAATAGCTCACGGTGTAGGTGAAGAATTCTTGTACACCCTTTTGGAAACCATCTCAAGGGTGAGAACCATCCAAGTCTTGATCCCATCTTGGAAAAGACCAAGATCCACTAAACCTCTGTTCTCCAACCCATTTAGAAAAACCTACATAGCACTAGGAGATGTCGAGGCCTCGTCTTGGGGTTAGAAATAAAACATTTGGGAATCCAGTACTGAGACACACGACGAGTAGGCACAACACGAGTATTCTTGTTCACAAAATCAATTTTGCCCTTTCTCGTGTTTCTAGCAGCAAAAGGTGTTTGCATCACCCTAGGCACAAAATGAGGAGTGAAATGTGCCTTCCTGAAATTAGACCTAGCCTTAGCCTTTTCTTTCTTTTGCTGTTTGGCTAGCCTAAAGCAAAAATCTACTAAGTGTCCATCTCTACCACAATGAGTGCAAGTGTACTTAACATGATGTTTAGCATTAGAAACAGAAGTAGCTTTTGCATTCATCATAGTAGAAGATAACACACCGGCAGACTTAAAAGCAGTTTTCTTAGGCTCATTGACAATTTGAATTTTCCACTTTCAAGTGTCTTCTACAAGTTGGAGCATGTGATTTATGATGAGCATAAAACCTAAACCTTTGTGATGAGTCTTGACTTTTGATTGATCCAAAATCATGTTTAGGTTTTTCTTTCCAGTAGTGAACCGTTCTAAAGATTTTTCCAAGTAATCAACCTTTTGAGAAAGAGTTAAACAGTTATTACATGGAACGTCCACTTTTCCTTTCTGTTTGCGACAAGTTGAGCATGAGAGAACTTCATGAGTGAGCATAGCATCTGTCATTTGAGAAACCCTAGCATTTGCATCATGCAACTTCAATTCCAGTATAGCACATTTAGAACAATGAGTTGTATCATGCAAATCAACAGTTGAACAGACTAGCATTTTCACATGTTTCTCATTTTCTTTCTTTTCAGCATTGACTTGCTCTAATAAAAAACATGTTCTCTCCTAAGCCTGATAAGCTCACTTTGTATATTAAGTGACATGATTTGCAAGCATCATCATCGAGAATTAAAGATTTAAATCTAGCAATTTCAGCATGCAAAGATTCCACAAGAACATCATGTTTCTTAATCTTCTTGTCGCGTTTGTCAAGCAATTTTCCAAGGCGAACAAGCAATAGCTAAATCATCGTAAGAAGGTTCTACCTCATTGAAGTCATTGTCATGATCTTCCTCGGTGAAGCTTCCATCACTTCTAGCCATGAGACACAATCTGTCAAATCATGCTTGCTTGGAACCATTGTGTCATCCTCCTTTGCTCTCTGAATCCACATCACTTAAGTTCACTTGTTCAAGAGCGAAAAGAACCCGATGAACAACCTTTTGTTGATGAAGCTCTTTTCTTTCTATCACTTGGTGAAGACTTCTTCTTTTCTTTTCTTCTGTCATTGTCCTTCTCCTCCTTGATGCTTTACACGCAAGCTTAGGACAATTTGATCTAATGTGATTGAGGTCACCACACTCATAACATCTTGGAGGACCACCACCAACTCTCTTTCTCATTCTCACATTCTGCAAAGCTTTGTTAAACCGAGAAGAGAGTAGTGCCAAATCTTCTTCAGGAACCTCTTCGATCTGCTCATCAGTTAGTGAAAACAAAGAGGACAAAGCAAAGCTTGAAGAAGTATTGTTCATGCTAGATTCTTGAAGTCGATGCAATTGATTTATGATCATCTTCGTAGCAAGAACATCCAACTCATGAGTTTTTAATTTAGAAAACAGTACATCTAAAGTGAGTGAACTCATGACAGTAGATTCTCTAATAGATGTGACTTTCATTTCCCAAATAGACATGTCTAATGCACCAAGTAATTGTCTAGCATTTGTAGCCTCATCAAAGAAAACTCCAACAGCACGCAAATTGCTAAGAATTTTATTGAACCGTGCAAAGAAATCATCTAGAGACTCACTAGGCTTCATCTCAAATCGCATGTATTCCTTCTTATAAATATCTGGCCTAACCTCTTTGACAGTGTTAGAACCTTCATGATAATCACAAAGAGATTTTCATACCTCATATGCAGATTTGAGATGAATCACACGATCAAAATCACTTCTTCCTAGTCCTTGGATGATCAAGTTCCTTGCTTTGCTATTTGCTTCAACATGTGTTCGATTGGTGTCATTGACTTCATCATTCTCAGGAACATTGTATGGCTTGTAGACCTTTTCCCAAATTGCAAAACCCTGAGCTTGAATATATGCCTCCATCTTTGCTTTCCAAAACGAAAATCAACACCATCGAAAACACAAGGTTTTGTCGAATACCTATCCATCGCTACGGTTTCTAATCACGGTTAAGATTAATTAGAAAAACCTTGCTCGATACCACTTGTAGGATCGAAATATCTTGATCTAGCAATCGGAGGGGGTGAATGATTGCGCGGAAGCTAAAATCAAATTTTGCCTTTTGAAACACCCCAAACAAACTCAGTTGCTTAATTTGTATTCAACAAGAACCTTATTGCATTAGACCAAATTTGCACATGTATCTTGGACCAAACTTCGCCTCGGACGAGAGAGTTGCGTGTATGACGGACTAAATTTCTCTTGTAGCAAAGGAGTTGCATGTGTATGACGGACTAAACTTCGCCTCGATATGTGTATGACGGACAGAATGAAAACAGCCTAACACATGTTCACTAAAACAATAATTCCCGAAGATCCAACCGTTGGAATCATGTGAAATTTTAACTGTAGAAACTAGACTTGATTCCAAAGCAAACCCAAAAGAATCAACTCAATCGAACCTATGAATCTAGAGTTATGTCCCTCGCAAGACAGCTGAAACAAATTCCGATCTAATAACGACGGACCAAATCGGACCCGATGACGGACAAAACTTAAAAACAAGATTACTGAAGATCCAACCGTTAGATTGATATGAAATTTTAAATGTAGAAACTAGATTGGATTACGAATCAAACCCAACAAGAATCAACTCAATCAGATATACAGATTAAACGATATTACCTTCGCAAGATCACTGAATCGGATGATGACGGAAATTGATTTCAAAAGCTATGACGGACCAATCTTGAGATGCAGCGACGGACCAAAACAAAATTACTTACGCCGGACTAAACTTCTCACGATGCTACAGCCATCTTGGTCTTGAAGCTTTTCTTGGCATGTATGCTTTGATCAAGATCTAAACCCTAGAACCGAAAAACTTCTCTCACAATACTGACCACGAAATAACTTTTTGGAAGATTGATTTTTATTTCATTGTCTAAAGTACTCCAACACAAGAGTACAAACCTAATTCCTTGCACAGCGACACGAGAACCAAAAACTAGAAAACCCTAGTCGGATGCTTGTATCAAGCAGAGACACACCCTCCTATTTATACAAAGCAAAAACACGAGATTGAGTACAACTCCACTTCCAACATGGAAAGAATTCAGTATCTATCTCAACTTGGCCCAACATGACCAAAAACAACTCTTGCCGCATGCAAGAACGAGAGATTGAATACAACTCCACTTCCAACATGGAAAGAGTTCGTATCTATCTCAACTTAGCCCAACATGGCCAAAACCAAAACCTTACGCATGATCAGCCCTGCTTTGCACATCGTGACTAACCAACCTTCACATGCATGTTCTCTAGCCGAGCGTCCGCATGACATCCTTGACCACCAAGACCTCGATTCCTCCACGAACCTAGTCTCGAACCTCGGTTCCTCCATGAACCTAGTTCGGTCCCGTCATCGACCAAGTTCACCCTCGAGCAACACTGCACATGAAGTAACAAACAACGTGTCGAGCACAAGTCCACGACTTGACTCAAGATTAATCCATGCAACCATTCACACGAGTGCATTGCATTAAGCAAAACCATTATGCTATCGGCATAATCAAACATCATTGAGCACAAGTCCACGACTTGCCTCCAAAAAGATCCATACAACCACTCACATGAGTGCATTGCATCAAGCAAAGTCCATTATGCTATCACCCGGCATGATAATCATCTCAACATAGCACATGCACAAGCACCACACATGCCATAACCAAAATCACTTTACAATGCCAATTTCACCATTCAACCAATTTTTCATCACATGATCTCACAATCTCCCCTTGATGAAAACATTGGCAACACCATTGGAACGAACATTGGCATTCACCTTACAATAGCAACACCATTTTTAAAAGAAGTAAAGTGACCAAAAGAAGAAGAACAAAAATCTCCTTTATCTAAAAAAATCTCCCTTATCAAAAAGAAAGACTCCCCTAACGAGAAAGAAGAAATGTGTGTGTGAATGTGCAATGTGTGACCAAAAATTTGTCCCTTTGACTCCAAAATTTCTCCCCCTTTGACAATCGGTTCATCAAGAATGCAAAAAGAGAGCAAAAGAGAAACTTCTCTCCTTTTATGTTTGTTGTTTTCCTTTTTTTTATGTACTGAGCATTATGAATCATGCACAAATGTAACAACTTGATCACCAAGTCATGCTATCAACATTACTTGCACCCTTAAATCTACACATAAACAATGTAGAGTAAGCATAACTAGAAATCAAGTACTATTAACGATTTTTTGCATGGCATGATCTCCTTTCTCAACAATCTAGAACACGAAAACATTGAATTTTTGTGCACTTTATTTGTGCTTTGAAAAAGCGATTCATTACTTGATTGCAACAATAACAATTGCAAGGAATTACATGCACCATCGGCCTTACTTTTCAACCATGCCAAGCAATTACAAGCTTAAGGTTTCATGGTTTCGGTCATACACAACCTCTTCCAAGTTCATATCAAAGTGCAATGATAAGCGGTCTAAGTAAGAAGAAGTGCGACGATTACATAACCTTGATCTTGCATTTATCAACAATCATTTTTTGAGCTTTAGCACTTAACTTTCATATTTAGCATTTTTGAGCGGGATTAAGATAGCCAAGAAAGTTCAACCATGACAAGATTTAATTCAAGTTGTCATTCCATTTAAAAGTCATGACATAAACTACACCATATATGTATAAGCAGAAAGTTGCAAAGACCTTGTAGCATAAACATGGCTTGAATGACATATGTGTATGAAATACAATGCTCGATACTTTTCTTGTTTTTCAATTTTTTTGTTTTTCATTTAAGAAGCAGATGAAACAAAAAGCATGTTACACAATATTACAAAAACTCCCCTCAAAACAACCATCTTAAAAAAACTTCTCTGAGAATATCACTTGAAGGATTAAATTGAAAACAAAAGGCTAAAAGAACAGACCTCCCAAAAGGCAATCGAAAGGAATTTTTACCAATAACCAATAACTCCCCTCAAATGGATAACCAATGAGATCAACAGAGAGGAGATGATGATATACATGAGCTTGAGTTATCATGGTATGTTCAATTAAGCATAAGCATGAATCATGATAAGTGAATTCAAAGCGTGAAAGGCATGATATAAGATATAACATTATTGAACATGCGGGGGATACAAATGAGCATATGAACAATCTTTTCATCTCATGCCACAATTAAATATCTGTGAATGTAAAAGACATGAGTGTGTAAAAATAGCTCACAGGTGTAGGTGAAGAATTCTTGTACACGCCTTTTGGAAACCATCTCAAGGGTGAGAACCATCCAAGTCTTGATCCCATCTTGGAAAAGACCAAGATCCACTAAACCTCTGTTCTCCAACCCATTTCGAAAAACCTACATAGCACTAGGAGATGTCGAGGCCTCGATGCTGGGGTTAGAAATAAAACATTTGGGAATCGATCTTTGAGACACCACAAACAGTAGGCACAACACAGTATTCTTGTTCACAAAATCAATTTTGCCCTTTCTCGTGTTTCTAGCGACAAAAGGTGTTTGCATCACCCTAGGCACAAAATGAGGAGTGAAATGTGCCTTCACGAAATTAGACCTAGCCTTAGCCTTTTCTTTCTTTTCTTTGTTTGGCTAGCCTAAAGCAAAAATCTACTAAGTGTCCATCTCTACCACAATGAGTGCAAGTGTACTTAACATGATGTTTAGCATTAGAAAGCAGTAGCTTTTGCATTCATCATAGTAGAAGATAACACACCAATGAGACTTAAAACAGTTTTCTTAGGCTCATTGACAATTTGAATTTTCCACTTTCAAGTGTCTTCTAACAGTTGGAGCATGTGATTTATGATGAGCATAAAACCTAAACCTTTGTGATGAGTCTTGACTTTTGATTGATCCAAAATCATGTTTAGGTTTTTCTTTCGATGAGTGAACCGTTCTAAAGATTTTTCCAAGTAATCAACCTTTTGAGAAGAGTTAAGCAGTTATTACATGGAGCGTCCACTTTTCCTTTACATTTTGCGACAAGTTGAGCATGAGAGAACTTCATGAGTGAGCATAGCATCTGTCATTTGAGAAACCCTAGCATTTGCATCATGCAACTTCAATTCCAGTATAGCACATTTAGAACAATGAGTTGTATCATGCAAATCAACAGTTGAACAGCTAGCATTTTTCACATGTTTCTCATTTTCTTTCTTTTCAGCATTGACTTGCTCTAATAAAGAAACATGTTCTCTCCTAAGCACAGTAAGCTCACTGTATATTAAGTGACATGATTTGCAAGCATCATCATCAGGAATTAAAGATTTAAATCTAGCAATTTCAGCATGCAAAGATTCCACAAGAACATCATGTTTCTTAATCTTCTTGTCGCGTTTGTCAAGCAATTTTCCAAGGCGAACAACAGACAATAGCTAAATCATCGTAAGAAGGTTCTACCTCATTGAAGTCGCTGTCATGATCTTCCTCGGTGAAGCTTCCATCACTTCTAGCCATGAGACACAATCCTGTCAAATCATGCTTGCTTGGAACCATTGTGTCATCCTCACTGCTCTCTGAATCCACATCACTTAAGTTCACTTGTTCAAGAGCAAAAAGAACCCGATGAACAACCTTTTTGTTGATGAAGCTCTTTTTCTTTCTATCACTTGGTGAAGACTTCTTCTTTTCTTTTCTTCTGTCATTGTCCTTCTCCTCCCTTGATGCTTTACCTGCAAGCTTAGGACAATTTGATCTAATGTGATTGAGGTCACCACACTCATAACATCTTGGAGGACCACCACCAACTCTCTTTCTCATTCTCACATTCTGCAAAGCTTTGTTAAACCGAGAAGAGAGTAGTGCCAAATCTTCTTCAGGAACCTCTTCGATCTGCTCATCAGTTAGTGAAAACAAAGAGGACAAAGCAAAGCTTGAAGAAGTATTGTTCATGCTAGATTGCGAAGTCAGTGCAATTGATTTATGATCTGTCTTCGTAGCAAGAACATCCAACTCATGAGTTTTTAATTTAGAAAACAGTACATCTAAAGTGAGTGAACTCATGACAGTAGATTCTCTAATAGATGTGACTTTCATTTCCCAAATAGACATGTCTAATGCACCAAGTAATTGTCTAGCATTTGTAGCCTCATCAAAAAAACTCCAACGACCGCAAATTGCTAAGAATTTTATTGAACAGTGCAAAGAAATCATCTAGAGACTCACTAGGCTTCATCTCAAATCGCATGTATTCCTTCTTATAAATATCTTGCCTAACCTCTTTGGCAGTGTTAGAACCTTCATGATAATCACAAAGAGATTTTCATACCTCATATGCAGATTTGAGATGAATCACGATCAAAATCACTTCTTCCTAGTCCTTGGATGATCAAGTTCCTTGCTTTGCTATTTGCTTCAACATGTGTTCGATTGGTGTCATTGACTTCATCATTCTCAGGAACATTGTATGGCTTGTAGACCTTTTCCCAAATTGCAAAACCCTGAGCTTGAATATATGCCTCCATCTTTGCTTTCCAAAACTGAAAATCAACACCATCGAAAACACAAGGTTTTGTCGAATACCTATCCATCGCTACGGTTTCTAATCACCGGTTAAGATTAATTAGAAAAACCTTGCTCTGATACCACTTGTAGGATCGAAATATACTGATCTAGCAATCGGAGGGGGTGAATGATTGCGGAAGCTAAAATCAAATTTTGCCTTTTGAAACACCCCAAACAAACTCAGTTGCTTAATTTGTATTCAACAAGAACCTTATTGCATTAGACCAAATTTGCACATGTATCTTGGACCAAACTTCGCCTCGGACGAGAGAGTTGCACGTGTATGACGGACTAAATTTCTCTTGTAGCAAAGGAGTTGCATGTGTATGACGGACTAAACTTCGCCTCGATATGTGTATGACGGACAGAATGAAAACAGCCTAACACATGTTCACTAAAACAATAATTCCCGAAGATCCAACCGTTGGAATCATGTGAAATTTTAACTGTAGAAACTAGACTTGATTCCAAAGCAAACCCAAAAGAATCAACTCAATCGAACCTATGAATCTAGAGTTATGTCCTCGCAAGACAGCTGAAACAAATTCCGATCTAATAACGACGGACCAAATCAGACCAGTGACGGACAAAACTTAAAAACAAGATTACTGAAGATCCAACCGTTAGATTGATATGAAATTTTAAATGTAGAAACTAGATTGGATTACGAATCAAACCCAACAAGAATCAACTCAATCAGATCTACAGATTAAACGATATTACCTTCGCAAGATCACTGAATCGAGATGATGACGGAAATTGATTTCAAAAGCTATGACGGACCAATCTTGAGATGCGTGACGGACCAAAACAAAATTACTTCGCCGGACTAAACTTCTCACGATGCTACAGCCATGCTTTGGTCTTGAAGCTTTTCTTGGCATGTATGCTTTGATCAAGATCTAAACCCTAGAACCGAAAAACTTCTCTCACAATGCCTGACCACGAAATAACTTTTTGGAAGATTGATTTTTATTTCATTGTCTAAAGTACTCCAACACAAGAGTACAAACCTAATTCCTTGCACCGGCACGGGAACCAAAAACTAGAAAACCCTAGTCGGATGCTTGTATCAAGCAGGAGACACACCCTCCTATTTATACAAAGCAAAAACACGAGATTGAGTACAACTCCACTTCCAACATGGAAAGAATTAGTATCTATCTCAACTTGGCCCAACATGACCAAAAACAACTCTTGCGCATGCAAACGAGAGATTGAATACAACTCCACTTCCAACATGGAAAGAGTTCGTATCTATCTCAACTTATTAACATGGCCAAAACCAAAACCTTACCGCATGATCGGCCCTTCTTTGCTATACGTGACTAACCGACCTTCTTCATGCATGTTCTCTAGCCCGAGCGTCCGCATGACGAACAAGTTGAGATCGAGCAGTGGATTTTGTGAAAGTTTGCACGGATCGAAACACTCCCAAAATGCAGGGATTGCACTCCTATGTGTCGCCGGTCTCATTGGAGCTTGTTTACGCTCGATTTAGCTCTGGTGGTAATTTCATTCAAAGCGGGATCGAACAAGTGGACTTTATGAAAGTTTGCCCGAAGCGAAACACTCAAAGACACCGGATTGCCCTCGTAAGTGTTGTCGGTCTTGTTGGAGCTTGTTTGGTCGAATTCGATTTGATGTTAATTTGAACAAGTTGAGATCGAGCAGGTGGATTTTGTGAAAGTTTGCACGGGCGAAACACTCCCAAAATGCACGGGTTGCACTCCTATGTGTCGCCGGTCTCATTGGAGCTTGTTTAGCTCGATTTACGCTCTGGTGGTAATTTCATTCAAAAGCGGGATCGAACAAGTGGACTTTATGAAAGTTTGCCCGGCGAAACACTCAGAAGACACAGGGATTGCCCTCGTAAGTGTTGTCGGTCTTGTTGGAGCTTGTTTGGTTCGAATTCGATTTGATGTTAATTTGAACAAGTTGAGATCGAGCAGTGGATTTTGTGAAAGTTTGCCGGGCGAAACACTCCCAAAATGCACGGGTTGCACTCCTATGTGTCGCCGGTCTCATTGGAGCTTGTTTTGCTCGATTTAGCTCTGGTGTTAATTTCATTCAAAAGCGGGATCGAACAAGTGGACTTTATGAAAGTTTGCCCGGCGAAACACTCGAAGACACATCGGATTGCCCTCGTAAGTGTTGTCGGTCTTGTTGGAGCTTGTTTGGTCGAATTCGATTTGATGTTAATTTGAACAAGTTGAGATCGAAATAGGTGGATTTTGTGAAAGTTTGCACGGAGGCGAAACACTCCCAAAATGCACGGGTTGCACTCCTATGTGTCACCGGTCTCATTGGAGCTTGTTTACGCTCGATTTACTCTGGTGTAAATTTCATTCAAAGCGGGATCGAACAAGTGGACTTTATGAAAGTTTGCCCGAAGCGAAACACTCATGAACACACCGGATTGCCCTCGTAAGTGTTGTCGGTCTTGTTGGAGCTTGTTTGGTCGAATTCGATTTGATGTTAATTTGAACAAGTTGAGATCGAGCAATTGGATTTTGTGAAAGTTTGCCTTTGGGCGAAACACTCCCAAAATGCACGGGTTGCACTCCTATGTATCGCCGGTCTCATTGGAGCTTGTTTAGCTCGATTTACGCTCTGGTGGTAATTTCATTCAAAATGGGATCGAACAAGTGGACTTTATGAAAGTTTGCCCGGCGAAACACTCAAGACACATCGGATTGCCCTCGTAAGTGTTGTCGGTCTTGTTGGAGCTTGTTTGGTCGAATTCGATTTGATGTTAATTTGAACAAGTTGAGATCGAGCAGGTGGATTTTGTGAAAGTTTGCACGAGATGAAACACTCCCAAAATGCACCGGTTGCACTCCTATGTGTCATGGTCTCATTGGAGCTTGTTTAGCTCGATTTAAGCTGGATGTTAATTTCATTCAAAGCGGGATCGAACAAGTGGACTTTATGAAAGTTTGCCCGAAGCGAAACACTCAAGAGACACGGATTGCCCTCGTAAGTGTTGTCGGTCTTGTTGGAGCTTGTTTGGTCTAATTCGATTTGATGTTAATTTGAACAAGTTGAGATCCCAGCAGGTGGATTTTGTGAAAGCTTGCACGCGAGGCGAAACACTCCCAAAATGCAGGGTTGCACTCCTATGTGTCGCCGGTCTCTTTGGAGCTTATTTCCCTCGATTTCGCTCCAATGTTAATCTCATTCAAATCGGGATCCGAACAAGTGGACTTTATGAATGTTTGCCGAAGCGAAACACTCCGAAGACACACCGGATTGCCCTCGTAAGTGTTGTCGGTCTTGTTGGAGCTTGTTTGGTTGAATTCGATTTGATGTTAATTTGAACAAGTTGAGATCGAGCAGGTGGATTTTGTGAAAGTTTGCACGGGCGAAACACTCCCAAAATGCACCGGGTTGCACTCCTATGTGTGGGTCTCATTGGAGCTTGTTTAGCTCGATTTACGCTTTGGTGGTAATTTCATTCAAAGCGGGATCGAACAAGTGGACTTTATGAAAGTTTGCCCGGCGAAACACTCGAAGACACACGGATTGCCCTCGTAAGTGTTGTCGGTCTTGTTGGAGCTTGTTTGGTCGAATTCGATTTGATGTTAATTTGAACAAGTTGAGATCGAGCAGGTGGATTTTGTGAAAGTTTGCAGGGCGAAACACTCCCAAAATGCACGGGTTGCACTCCTATGTGTCGCCGGTCTCATTGGAGCTTGTTTCACTCGATTTAGCTCGATGTTAATCTCATTCAAGCGGGATCGAACAAGTGGACTTTATGAATGTTTGCCCGGCGAAACACTCGAAGACACACGGATTGCCCTCGTAAGTGTTGTCGGTCTTGTTGGAGCTTGTTTGGTTCGAATTCGATTTGATGTTAATTTGAACAAGTTGAGATCGAGCAGGTGGATTTTGTGAAAGTTTGCATCGAATGAAACACTCCCAAAATGCACGGGTTGCACTCCTATGTGTCGCCGGTCTCATTGGAGCTTGTTTACGCTCGATTTAGCTCGGTGTTAATTTCATTCAAAGCGGGATCGAACAAGTGGACTTTATGAAAGTTTGCCCGAAGCGAAACACTCAAGACACACGGATTGCCCTCGTAAGTGTTGTCGGTCTTGTTGGAGCTTGTTTGGTCGAATTGATTTGATGTTAATTTGAACAAGTTGAGATCGAGCAGGTGGATTTTGTGAAAGTTTGCACGGGCGAAACACTCCCAAAATGCACGGGTTGCACTCCTATGTGTCGCCGGTCTCATTGGAGCTTGTTTATGCTCGATTTACGCTCTGGTGGTAATTTCATTCAAAGCGGGATCGAACAAGTGGACTTTATGAAAGTTTGCCCGGCGAAACACTCATGAACACACGGATTGCCCTCGTAAGTGTTGTCGGTCTTGTTGGAGCTTGTTTGGTCGAATTCGATTTGATGTTAATTTGAACAAGTTGAGATCGAGCAGGTGGATTTTGTGAAAGTTTGCACGAGATGGAAACACTCCCAAAATGCAGGGTTGCACTCCTATGTGTCACCGGTCTCATTGGAGCTTGTTTAGCTCGATTTCGCTCGGTGGTAATTTCATTCAAAGCGGGATCGAACAAGTGGACTTTATGAAAGTTTGCCCGAGCGAAACACTCAGAAGACACTGGATTGCCCTCGTAAGTGTTGTCGGTCTTGTTGGAGCTTGTTTGGTCGAATTCGATTTGATGTTAATTTGAACAAGTTGAGATCGAGCAGTGGATTTTGTGAAAGTTTGCAGGAATGAAACACTCCCAAAATGCACGGGTTGCACTCCTATGTGTCGCCGGTCTCATTGGAGCTTGTTTACGCTCGATTTACGCTCGATGTTAATCTCATTCAAACGGGATCGAACAAGTGGACTTTATGAATGTTTGCCCAAGCGAAACACTCCAAGACACACCATTGCCCTCGTAAGTGTTGTCGGTCTTGTTGGAGCTTGTTTGTTCGAATTCGATTTGATGTTAATTTGAACAAGTTGAGATCGAGCAGGTGGATTTTGTGAAAGTTTGCACGGAATGAAACACTCCCAAAATGCAGGGTTGCACTCCTATGTGTCGCCGGTCTCATTGGAGCTTGTTTTGCTCGATTTAGCTCTGATGGTAATTTCATTCAAAGCGGGATCGAACAAGTGGACTTTATGAATGTTTGCCCGGCGAAACACTCGAAGACACACGGATTGCCCTCGTAAGTGTTGTCGGTCTTGTTGGAGCTTGTTTGATTGAATTCGATTTGATGTTAATTTGAACAAGTTGAGATCGAGCAGGTGGATTTTGTGAAAGTTTGCACGAGGCGAAACACTCCCAAAATGCAGGGTTGCACTCCTATCTGTCGCCGGTCTCATTGGAGCTTGTTTAGCTCGATTTACTCTGGTGGTAATTTCATTCAAAGCGGGATCGAACAAGTGGACTTTATGAAAGTTTGCCCGGCGAAACACTCGAAGACACACGGATTGCCCTCGTAAGTGTTGTCGGTCTTGTTGGAGCTTGTTTTGGTCTAATTCGATTTGATGTTAATTTGAACAAGTTGAGATCGAGCAGGTGGATTTTGTGAAAGTTTGCACGAGGCGAAACACTCCCAAAATGCACGGGTTGCACTCCTATGTGTCACCGGTCTCATTGGAGCTTGTTTCCCTCGATTTAGCTCGATGTTAATCTCATTCAAACGGGATCGAACAAGTGGACTTTATGAATGTTTGCCCGAAGCGAAACACTCAGAAGACACCCCGAATTTCCCTCGTCAGCGTTGTCGGTCTTGTTGGAGCTTGTTTCGTTTGAATTCGATTTGATGTTAATTTGAACAAGTTGAGATCGAATAGGTGGATTTTGTGAAAGTTTGCAGGGGCGAAACACTCCCAAAATGCAGAGATGCACTCCTATGTGTCGCGGTCTCATTGGAGCTTGTTTCGCTCGATTTCACTCTGGTGGTAATTTCATTCAAAACGGGATCCGAACAAGTGGACTTTATGAAAGTTTGCCCCGAAGCGAAACACTCCGAAGACACACCGGATTGCCCTCGTAAGTGTTGTCGGTCTTGTTGGAGCTTGTTTCGGTCGAATTCGATTTGATGTTAATTTCGAACAAGTTGAGATCTGAACAGGTGGATTTTGTGAAAGTTTGCACAGGAGCGAAACACTCCCAAAATGCACTGGGTTGCACTCCTATGTGTCGCCGGTCTCATTGGAGCTTGTTTCGCTCGATTTCGCTCCGATGTTAATCTCATTCAAACCGGGATCCGAACAAGTGGACTTTATGAATGTTTGCCCCGAAGCGAAACACTCCGAAGACACACAGATTGCCCTCGTAAGTGTTGTCGGTCTTGTTGGAGCTTGTTTCGTTCGAATTCGATTTGATGTTAATTTGAACAAGTTGAGATCGAAGAGGTGGATTTTGTGAAAGTTTGCACGAGGCGAAACACTCCCAAAATGCAGGGTTGCACTCCTATGTGTCGCCGTTCTCATTGGAGCTTGTTTAGCTCGATTTAGCTCTGGTGGTAATTTCATTCAAATGGGATCGAACAAGTGGACTTTATGAATGTTTGCCCGGCGAAACACTCAGAAGACACACGGATTGCCCTCGTAAGTGTTGTCGGTCTTGTTGGAGCTTGTTTGGTCGAATTCGATTTGATGTTAATTTGAACAAGTTGAGATCGAGCAGGTGGATTTTGTGAAAGTTTGCACGGGCGAAACACTCCCAAAATGCAGGGTTGCACTCCTATGTGTCACCGGTCTCATTGGAGCTTGTTTAAGCTCGATTTACGCTCGGTGTTAATTTCATTCAAAACGGGATCCGAACAAGTGGACTTTATGAAAGTTTGCCCCGAAGCGAAACACTACGAAGACACACCGGATTGCCCTCGTAAGTGCTGTCGGTCTTGTTGGAGCTTGTTTTGGTCTAATTCGATTTGATGTTAATTTCGAACAAGTTGAGATCCCAACAGGTGGATTTTGTGAAAGTTTGCAGAGGAGCGAAACACTCCCAAAATGCACCGGGTTGCACTCCTATGTGTCGCCGGTCTCATTGGAGCTTGTTTCGCTCGATTTCGCTCCGATGTTAATCTCATTCAAACCGGGATCCGAACAAGTGGACTTTATGAATGTTTGCCCCGAAGCGAAACACTCCGAAGACACACCGGATTGCCCTCGTAAGTGTTGTCGGTCTTGTTGGAGCTTGTTTCGTTTGAATTCGATTTGATGTTAATTTCGAACAAGTTGAGATCCGAACAGGTGGATTTTGTGAAAGTTTGCACAGGAGCGAAACACTCCCAAAATGCACCGAGTTGCACTCCTATGTGTCGCCGGTCTCATTGGAGCTTGTTTCGCTCGATTTCGCTCTGGTGGTAATCTCATTCAAAACGGGATCCGTACAAGTGGACTTTATGAAAGTTTGCCCGAAGAAACACTCGAAGACACCGGATTGCCCTCGCAAGTGTTGTCGGTCTTGTTGGAGCTTGTTTCGGTCGAATTCGATTTGATGTTCATTTCGAACAAGTTGAGATCCGAACAGGTGGATTTTGTGAAAGTTTGCACCGAAGCGAAACACTCCCAAAATGCACCGGGTTGCACTCCTATGTGTCGCTGGTCTCATTGGAGCTTGTTTCGCTCGATTTCACTCCGATGTTAATCTCATTCAAACCGGGATCCGAACAAGTGTACTTTATGAATGTTTGCCCCGAAGCGAAACACTCCGAAGACACACCGGATTGCCCTCGCAAGTGTTGTCGCTCTTGTTGGAGCTTGTTTTGGTCGAATTCGATTTGATGTTAATTTCGAACAAGTTGAGATCTGAACAGGTGGATTTTGTGAAAGTTTGCACCGGAGCGAAACACTCCCAAAATGCACCGGGTTGCACTCCTATGTGTCGCCGGTCTCATTGGAGCTTGTTTCGCTCGATTTCGCTCCGATGTTAATCTCATTCAAATCGGGATCCGAACAAGTGGACTTTATGAATGTTTGCCCCGAAGCGAAACACTCCGAAGACACACCGGATTGCCCTCGTAAGTGTTGTCGGTCTTGTTGGAGCTTGTTTCGTTCGAATTCGATTTGATGTTAATTTCGAACAAGTTGAGATCGAGCAGGTGGATTTTGTGAAAGTTTGCAGGGAGCGAAACACTCCCAAAATGCACGGGGTTGCACTCCTATGTGTCGCCGGTCTCATTGGAGCTTGTTTAAGCTCGATTTAGAATTAGCTCGGTGGTAATTTCATTCAAAGCGGGATCGAACAAGTGGACTTTATGAAAGTTTGCCCGGCGAAACACTCAAGAACACACCGGATTGCCCTCGTAAGTGTTGTCGGTCTTGTTGGAGCTTGTTTGGTCGAATTCGATTTGATGTTAATTTGAACAAGTTGAGATCCAAATAGGTGGATTTTGTGAAAGTTTGCATTTGGAAAAACACTCCCAAAATGCACGGGTTGCACTCCTATGTGTCGCCGGTCTCATTGGAGCTTGTTTAGCTCGATTTAGCTCTGGTGTTAATTTCATTCAAAGCGGGATCGAACAAGTGGACTTTATGAAAGTTTGCCCGAGCGAAACACTCAGAAGAACACGGATTGCCCTCGTAAGTGTTGTCGGTCTTGTTGGAGCTTGTTTGGTTGGATTCGATTTGATGTTAATTTGAACAAGTTGAGATCGAGCAGGTGGATTTTGTGAAAGTTTGCCTTTGGGCGAAACACTCCCAAAATGCAGGGTTGCACTCCTATGTGTCGCCGGTCTCATTGGAGCTTGTTTCACTCGATTTAGCTCTGGTGTTAATTTCATTCAAGCGGGATCGAACAAGTGGACTTTATGAAAGTTTGCCCGAAGCGAAACACTCAAGACACACGGATTGCCCTCGTAAGTGTTGTCGGTCTTGTTGGAGCTTGTTTGGTTCGAATTCGATTTGATGTTAATTTGAACAAGTTGAGATCGAGCAGGTGGATTTTGTGAAAGTTTGCATCGGATGAAACACTCCCAAAATGCAGGGTTGCACTCCTATGTGTCGCCGGTCTCATTGGAGCTTGTTTAGCTCGATTTACGCTCTGGTGGTAATTTCATTCAAAGCGGGATCGAACAAGTGGACTTTATGAAAGTTTGCCCGAAGCGAAACACTCAGAGACACACACGGATTGCCCTCGTAAGTGTTGTCGGTCTTGTTGGAGCTTGTTTGGTCGAATTCGATTTGATGTTAATTTGAACAAGTTGAGATCCAAGCAGGTGGATTTTGTTAAAGTTTGCACGAGGAGCGAAACACTCCCAAAATGCACCGGGTTGCACTCCTATCTGTCGCCGGTCTCATTGGAGCTTGTTTCGCTCGATTTCGCTCCGGTGGTAACTTCATTCAAACCGGGATCCGAACAAGTGGACTTTATGAATGTTTGCCCCGAAGTGAAACACTTCGAAGACACAACGGATTGCCCTCGTAAGAGTAGTCGGTCTTGTTGGAGCTTGTTTCAGTCGAATTCGATTTGATGTTAATTTCGAACAAGTTGAGATCCGAATAGATGGATTTTGTGAAAGTTTGCAAGGAGCGAAACACTCCCAAAATGCAGTTGGTTGCACTCCTGTGTCGCCGGTCTCATTGGAGCTTGTTTCGCTCTGGTGGTAATTTCATTCAAAACGGGATCCGAACATGTGGATTTTATGAAAGTTTGCCCCGAAGCGAAACACTCCGAAGACACACCGGATTGCCCTCGTAAGTGTTATCGGTCTTGTTGGAGCTTGTTTCGTTCGAATTCGATTTGATGTTAATTTCGAACAAGTAGAGATCGAGCAGGTGGATTTTGTGAAAGTTTGCACGAGGCGAAACACTCCCAAAATGCAGGGTTGCACTCCTATGTGTCGCCGGTCTCATTGGAGCTTGTTTAGCTCGATTTACGCTCGGTGGTAACTTCATTCAAAGCGGGATCGAACAAGTGGACTTTATGAAAGTTTGCCCGAAGCGAAACACTCTTGAAGACACACATGATTGCCCTCGTAAGTGCTGTCGGTCTTGTTGGAGCTTGTTTTGGTCTAATTCGATTTGATGTAAATTTCGAACAAGTTGAGATCCCAACAGGTGGATTTTGTGAAAGTTTGCACAGGAGCGAAACACTCCAAAAATGCACCCGGTTGCACACCTATGTGTCGCCGGTCTCTTTGGAGCTTGTTTCGCTCGATTTCGCTCCAATGTTAATCTCATTCAAACCGGGATCCGAACAAGTGGACTTTATGAATGTTTGCCCTGAAGCGAAACACTCCGAAGACACACCGGATTGCCCTCGAAAGTTTTGTCGGTCTTGTTGGAGCTTGTTTCGTTTCAATTCGATTTAATGTTAATTTCGAACAAGTTGAGATCCGAATAGGTGGATTTTGTGAAAGTTTGCACGAGCGAAACACTCCCAAAATGCAGGGTTGCACTCCTTTGTGTCGCCGGTCTCATTGGAGCTTGTTTAGCTCGATTTAGCTCTGGTGGTAATTTCATTCAAAGCGGGATCGAACAAGTGGACTTTATGAAAGTTTGCCCGAAGCGAAACACTCAGAAGACACACGGATTGCCCTCGTAAGTGTTGTCGGTCTTGTTGGAGCTTGTTTGGTCGAATTCGATTTGATGTTAATTTGAACAAGTTGAGATCGAGCAGGTGGATTTTGTGAAAGTTTGCACGGGCGAAACACTCCCAAAATGCACGGGTTGCACTCCTATGTGTCGCTGGTCTCATTGGAGCTTGTTTCGCTCGATTTCACTCAGATGTTAATCTCATTCAAACCGGTTTCCGAACAAGTGTACTTTATGAATGTTTGCCCCGAAGCGAAAAACTCCGAAGACACACCGGATTGCCCTCGCAAGTGTTGTCGCTCTTGTTGGAGCTTGTTTTGGTCGAATTCGATTTGATGTTAATTTGAACAAGTTGAGATCGAGCAATTGGATTTTGTGAAAGTTTGCACTGGCGAAACACTCCCAAAATGCAGGGTTGCACTCCTATATGTCGCCGGTCTCATTGGAGCTTGTTTAGCTCGATTTACTCTCGATGTTAATCTCATTCAAATCGGGATCCGAACAAGTGGACTTTATGAATGTTTGCCCGGCGAAACACTCAAGACACACGGATTGCCCTCGTAAGTGTTGTCGGTCTTGTTGGAGCTTGTTTGATCGAATTCGATTTGATGTTAATTTGAACAAGTTGAGATCGAGCAGGTGGATTTTGTGAAAGTTTGCACACTGGGCGAAACACTCCCAAAATGCAGGGTTGCACTCCTATGTCGCCGGTCTCATTGGAGCTTGTTTAGCTCGATTTACGCTCGGTGGTAATTTCATTCAAAGCGGGATCGAACAAGTGGACTTTATGAAAGTTTGCCCGAAGCGAAACACTCAGAAGACACACGGATTGCCCTCGTAAGTGTTGTCGGTCTTGTTGGAGCTTGTTTGGTCGAATTCGATTTGATGTTAATTTGAACAAGTTGAGATCGAGCAAGGTGGATTTTGTGAAAGTTTGCACAGGAGCGAAACACTCCCAAAATGCACCGGGTTGCACTCCTATGTGTGCTTGGTCTCATTGGAGCTTGTTTAGCTCGATTTAGCTCGGTGTTAATTTCATTCAAAGCGGGATCGAACAAGTGGACTTTATGAATGTTTGCCCGGCGAAACACTCGAAGACACACGGATTGCCCTCGTAAGTGTTGTCGGTCTTGTTGGAGCTTGTTTGGTTGAATTCGATTTGATGTTAATTTGAACAAGTTGAGATCGAGCAGGTGGATTTTGTGAAAGTTTGCACGGGCGAAACACTCCCAAAATGCACGGGTTGCACTCCTATGTGTCACCGGTCTCATTGGAGCTTGTTTAGCTCGATTTCGCTCTGGTGTTAATTTCATTCAAAGCGGGATCGAACAAGTGGACTTTATGAAAGTTTGCCCGAAAACAACACTCAGAAGACACACGGATTGCCCTCGTAAGTGTTGTCGGTCTTGTTGGAGCTTGTTTGGTCGAATTCGATTTGATGTTAATTTGAACAAGTTGAGATCGAGCAGGTGGATTTTGTGAAAGTTTGCACGGCGAAACACTCCCAAAATGCAGGGTTGCACTCCTATGTGTCGCTGGTCTCATTGGAGCTTGTTTAGCTCGATTTCACTCGATGTTAATCTCATTCAAACCGGGATCCGAACAAGTGTACTTTATGAATGTTTGCCCGGCGAAACACTCGAAGACACCGGATTGCCCTCGTAAGTGTTGTCGGTCTTGTTGGAGCTTGTTTTGGTCGAATTCGATTTGATGTTAATTTGAACAAGTTGAGATCGAGCAGGTGGATTTTGTGAAAGTTTGCACGAATGAAACACTCCCAAAATGCAGGGTTGCACTCCTATATGTCGCCGGTCTCATTGGAGCTTGTTTACGCTCGATTTAGCTCGATGTTAATCTCATTCAAATCGGGATCGAACAAGTGGACTTTATGAATGTTTGCCCGGCGAAACACTCAGAAGACACACGGATTGCCCTCCCAAGTGTTGTCGGTCTTGTTGGAGCTTGTTTGGTCGAATTCGATTTGATGTTAATTTGAACAAGTTGAGATCGAGCAATGGATTTTGTGAAAGTTTGCCTTGAGCGAAACACTCCCAAAATGCACGGATTGCACTCCTATGTGTCGCCGGTCTCATTGGAGCTTGTTTAAGCTCGATTTACGCTCTGGTGGTAATTTCATTCAAAGCGGAATCGAACAAGTGGACTTTATGAAAGTTTGCCCGAAGCGAAACACTCGAAGACACACGGATTGCCCTCGTAAGTGTTGTCGGTCTTGTTGGAGCTTGTTTACATCGAATTCGATTTGATGTTAATTTGAACAAGTTGAGATCCAAATAGGTGGATTTTGTGAAAGTTTGCCTTTGGGCGAAACACTCCCAAAATGCAGGGTTGCACTCCTATGTGTCGCCGGTCTCATTGGAGCTTGTTTAGCTCGATTTAGCTCTGGTGTTAATTTCATTCAAAGCGGGATCGAACAAGTGGACTTTATGAAAGTTTGCCCGACGAAACACTCATGAACACGGATTGCCCTCGTAAGTGTTGTCGGTCTTGTTGGAGCTTGTTTGGTTGGATTCGATTTGATGTTA
Source organism: Guadua angustifolia (assembly GCA_036346375.1). Classification (NCBI taxonomy): domain Eukaryota; kingdom Viridiplantae; phylum Streptophyta; class Magnoliopsida; order Poales; family Poaceae; genus Guadua; species Guadua angustifolia. Next base: position 6,143 of record JAYEVE010001189.1, on the reverse strand, counting down.
ATTTGAACAAGTTGAGATCGAGCAGGTGGATTTTGTGAAAGTTTGCAGGGCGAAACAATCCCAAAATGCAGGGTTGCACTCCTATGTGTCGCCGGTCTCATTGGAGCTTGTTTAGCTCGATTTAACTCTGGTGTTAATTTCATTCAAGCGGGATCGAACAAGTGGACTTTATGAAAGTTTGCCCGAAACAACACTCATGAACCTGCCGGATTGCCCCCGTAAGTGTTGTCGGTCTTGTTGGAGCTTGTTTCGTTCGAATTCGATTTGATGTTAGTTTCGAACAAGTTGGGATCCGAACAGGTGGATTTTGTGATAGTTTGCATCGGAGCGAAACACTCCCAAAATGCACCGGGTTGCACTCCTATGTGTCGCCGGTCTCATTGCAGCTTGTTTCGCTCGATTTCGCTTTGATGGTAATTTCATTCAAAACGGGATCCGAACAAGTGGACTTTATGAATGTTTGCCCCGAAGCGAAACACTCCGAAGACACACCGGATTGCCCTCGTAAGTGTTGTCGGTCTTGTTGGAGCTTGTTTTGGTCGAATTCGATTTCATGTTAATTTCGAACAAGCTGAGATCCAAACAGGTGGATTTTGTGAAAGTTTGCACAGGAGCGAAACACTCCAAAAATGCACCGGGTTGCACACCTATGTGTCGCCGGTCTCTTTGGAGCTTGTTTCGCTCGATTTCGCTCCGATGTTAATCTCATTCAATCCGGGATCCGAACAAGTGGACTTTATGAATGTTTGCCTCGAAGCGAAACACTCCGAAGACACACCAGATTGCCCTCGTAAGTGTTGTCGGTTTAGTTGGAGCTTGTTTCGTTCGAATTCGATTTGATGTTAATTTCGAACATGTTGAGATCCGAAGAGGTGGATTTTGTGAAAGTTTGCACCGGAGCGAAACACTCCCAAAATGCACCGGATTGCACTCCTATGTGTCGCCGTTCTCATTGGAGCTTATTTCGCTCGATTTCGCTTTGGTGGTAATTTCATTTAACACGGGATCCGAACAAGTGGACTCTATGAAAGTTTGCCCCGAAGCGAAACACTCCGAAGACACACCGGATTGCCCTAGTAAGTGCTGTCGGTCTTGTAGGAGTTTGTTTCGGTCGAATTCGATTTGATGTTAATTTGGAACAAGTTGAGATCCAAATAGGTGGATTTTGTGAAAGTTTTCACTGGAGCGAACCACTCCCAAAATGCACCGGGCTGCACTCCTATGTGTCGCCGGTCTCATTGGAGCTTGTTATGCTCGATTTCGCTCTGATGTTAATTTCATTCAAACCGGGATCCGAACAAGTGGACTTTATAAAAGTTTGCCCCGAAGCGAAACACTCCGCAGACACACCGGATTGCCCTCGTAAGTGTTGTCGGTCTTGTTGGAGCTTGTTTCGGTCGGATTCGATTTCATGTTAATTTCGAACAAGTTGAGATCCGAGCAGGTGGATTTTGTGAAAGTTTGCACAGGAGCGAAACACTCCCAAAATGCAGGGGTTGCACTCCTATGTGTCGCGGTCTCATTGGAGCTTGTTTAGCTCGATTTACTCTGGTGGTAATTTCATTCAAAGCGGGATCGAACAAGTGGACTTTATGAAAGTTTGCCCGGCGAAACACTCAGAAGACACACGGATTGCCCTCGTAAGTGTTGTCGGTCTTGTTGGAGCTTGTTTGGTCGAATTCGATTTGATGTTAATTTGAACAAGTTGAGATCCAAGCAGGTGGATTTTGTGAAAGTTTGCGAGAGGCGAAACACTCCCAAAATGCAGGGGTTGCACTCCTATGTGTCATGGGTCTCATTGGAGCTTGTTTAGCTCGATTTACGCTCGGTGGTAACTTCATTCAAACCGGGATCGAACAAGTGGACTTTATGAATGTTTGCCCGAGCGAAACACTCGAAGACACAGCGGATTGCCCTCGTAAGTGTTGTCGGTCTTGTTGGAGCTTGTTTGGTCGAATTCGATTTGATGTTAATTTGAACAAGTTGAGATCGAGCAGTGGATTTTGTGAAAGTTTGCAGGGGCGAAACACTCCCAAAATGCAGGGGTTGCACTCCTATGTGTCGCCGGTCTCATTGGAGCTTGTTTATTCGCTCGGTGGTAATTTCATTCAAAGCGGGATCGAACAAGTGGACTTTATGAAAGTTTGCCCGAGCGAAACACTCAAGACACACCGGATTGCCCTCGTAAGTGTTGTCGGTCTTGTTGGAGCTTGTTTCGTTCGAATTCGATTTGATGTTAATTTCGAACAAGTTGAGATCGAGCAGGTGGATTTTGTGAAAGTTTGCAGGGGCGAAACACTCCCAAAATGCAGGGTTGCACTCCTATGTGTCGCCGGTCTCATTGGAGCTTGTTTAGCTCGATTTACTCTCGGTGTTAATTTCAATCAAACGGGATCCGAACAAGTGGACTCTATGAAAGTTTACCCCGAAGCGAAACACTCCGAAGACAAACCGGATTGCCCTCGTATGTGCTGTCGGTCTTGTTGGAGCTTGTTTTGGTCTAATTCGATTTGATGTTAATTTCGAACAATTTGAGATCCCAACATGTGGATTTTGTGAAAGTTTGCACAGGAGCGAAACACTCCCAAAATGCACGGTTGCACTCCTATGTGTGCGCGGTCTCATTGGAGCCTGTTTCGCTCGATTTTGGCTCCGATGTTAATCTCATTCAAACGGGATCCGAACAAGTGGACTTTATGAATGTTTGCCCCGAAGCGAAACACTCCGAAGACACACCGGATTGCCCTCGAAAGTGTTGTCGGTCTTGTTGGAGCTTGTTTCGTTTGAATTCGATTTGATGTTAATTTCGAACAAGTTGAGATCCGAATAGGTGGATTTTGTGAAAGTTTGCACCGGAGCGAAACACTCCCAAAATGCACCGGGTTGCACTCCTTTGTGTCGCCGGTCTCATTGGAGCTTGTTTCGCTCGATTTCGCTCTGGTGGTAATTTCATTCAAAACGGGATCCGAACAAGTGGACTTTATGAAAGTTTGCCCCGAAGCGAAACACTCCGAAGACACACCGGATTGCCCTCGTAAGTGTTGTCGGTCTTGTTGGAGCTTGTTTCGGTCGAATTCGATTTGATGTTAATTTCGAACAAGTTGAGATCGAGCAATTGGATTTTGTGAAAGTTTGCACGAGCGAAACACTCCCAAAATGCACGGGTTGCACTCCTATGTGTCGCTGGTCTCATTGGAGCTTGTTTAGCTCGATTTCGCTCGATGTTAATCTCATTCAAACCGGGATCGAACAAGTGGACTTTATGAATGTTTGCCCGGCGAAACACTCGAAGACACACGGATTGCCCTCGTAAGTGTTGTCGGTCTTGTTGGAGCTTGTTTTGGTCGAATTCGATTTGATGTTAATTTGAACAAGTTGAGATCGAGCAGGTGGATTTTGTGAAAGTTTGCACGGGCGAAACACTCCCAAAATGCAGGGTTGCACTCCTATGTGTCGCCGGTCTCATTGGAGCTTGTTTAGCTCGATTTACGCTCGATGTTAATCTTCATTCAAATCGGGATCCGAACAAGTGGACTTTATGAATGTTTGCCCGGCGAAACACTCGAAGACACACGGATTGCCCTCGTAAGTGTTGTCGGTCTTGTTGGAGCTTGTTTGGTCGAATTCGATTTGATGTTAATTTGAACAAGTTGAGATCCGAACAGGTGGATTTTGTGAAAGTTTGCATTGGAGCGAAACACTCCCAAAATGCACCGGGTTGCACTCCTATGTGTCGCCGGTCTCATTGGAGCTTGTTTCGCTCGATTTCGCTCCGATGTTAATCTCATTCAAACCGGGATCCGAACAAGTGGACTTTATGAATGTTTGCCCCGAAGCGAAACACTCCGAAGACACACCGGATTGCCCTCGTAAGTGTTGTCGGTCTTGTTGGAGCTTGTTTCATTCGAATTCGATTTGATGTTAATTTCGAACAAGTTGAGATCCGAACAGGTGGATTTTGTGAAAGTTTGCACAGGAGCGAAACACTCCCAAAATGCACCGGGTTGCACTCCTATGTGTCGCCGGTCTCATTGGAGCTTGTTTCGCTCGATTTCGCTCTGGTGGTAATTTCATTCAAAACGGGATCCGAACAAGTGGACTTTATGAAAGTTTGCCGCGAAGCGAAACACTCGAAGCATTGCCCTCGTAAGTGTTGTCGGTCTTGTTGGAGCTTGTTTGGTCGAATTGATTTGATGTTAATTTGAACAAGTTGAGATCGAGCAATTGGATTTTGTGAAAGTTTGCACGGGAAGCGAAACACTCCCAAAATGCACGGGTTGCACTCCTATGTGTCGCTGGTCTCATTGGAGCTTGTTTAGCTCGATTTACACTCGATGTTAATCTCATTCAAACGGGATCGAAACAAGTGGACTTTATGAATGTTTGCCCGGCGAAACACTCAGAACACACGGATTGCCCTCGTAAGTGTTGTCGGTCTTGTTGGAGCTTGTTTTGGTCGAATTCGATTTGATGTTAATTTGAACAAGTTGAGATCGAGCAGGTGGATTTTGTGAAAGTTTGCAGGGCGAAACACTCCCAAAATGCAGGGTTGCACTCCTATGTGTCGCCGGTCTCATTGGAGCTTGTTTACGCTCGATTTACGCTCGGTGGTAATTTCATTCAAAGCGGGATCGAACAAGTGGACTTTATGAATGTTTGCCCAAGCGAAACACTCGAAGACACACGGATTGCCCTCGTAAGTGTTGTCGGTCTTGTTGGAGCTTGTTTGGTCGAATTCGATTTGATGTTAATTTGAACAAGTTGAGATCGAGCAGGTGGATTTTGTGAAAGTTTGCACGGAGGCGAAACACTCCCAAAATGCAGGGTTGCACTCCTATGTCGCCGGTCTCATTGGAGCTTGTTTAGCTCGATTTCGCTCTGATGTTAATTTCATTCAAAGCGGGATCGAACAAGTGGACTTTATGAAAGTTTGCCCGGCGAAACACTCAGAAGACACACGGATTGCCCTCGTAAGTGTTGTCGGTCTTGTTGGAGCTTGTTTTGGTCGAATTCGATTTGATGTTAATTTGAACAAGTTGAGATCGAGCAGTGGATTTTGTGAAAGTTTGCACGGAATGAAACACTCCCAAAATGCAGGGTTGCACTCCTATGTGTCGCCGGTCTCATTGGAGCTTGTTTAGCTCGATTTACGCTCGGTGTTAATCTCATTCAAATCGGGATCGAACAAGTGGACTTTATGAAAGTTTGCCCAAGCGAAACACTCGAAGACACACGGATTGCCCTCGTAAGTGTTGTCGGTCTTGTTGGAGCTTGTTTGGGTCGAATTCGATTTGATGTTAATTTGAACAAGTTGAGATCGAGCAATTGGATTTTGTGAAAGTTTGCCTTGGGGCGAAACACTCCCAAAATGCACCGGTTGCACTCCTATGTGTCGCCGGTCTCATTGGAGCTTGTTTAGCTCGATTTACGCTCTGATGTTAATTTCATTCAAAGCGGGATCGAACAAGTGGACTTTATGAATGTTTGCCCGGCGAAACACTCAGAAGACACACGGATTGCCCTCGTAAGTGTTGTTGGTCTTGTTGGAGCTTGTTTGTTTGAATTCGATTTGATGTTAATTTGAACAAGTTGAGATCGAATAGGTGGATTTTGTGAAAGTTTGCAGGAAGCGAAACACTCCCAAAATGCAGGGTTGCACTCCTATGTGTCGCGGTCTCATTGGAGCTTGTTTAGCTCGATTTACGCTCTGGTGTTAATTTCATTCAAAGCGGGATCGAACAAGTGGACTTTATGAAAGTTTGCCCGAAGCGAAACACTCAGAAGACACACGGATTGCCCTCGTAAGTGTTGTCGGTCTTGTTGGAGCTTGTTTGGTTGAATTCGATTTGATGTTAATTTGAACAAGTTGAGATCGAGCAGGTGGATTTTGTGAAAGTTTGCACGAATGAAACACTCCCAAAATGCAGGGTTGCACTCCTATGTGTCGCTGGTCTCATTGGAGCTTGTTTAGCTCGATTTCGCTCGATGTTAATTTCATTCAAACCGGGATCGAACAAGTGGACTTTATGAATGTTTGCCCGACGAAACACTCGAAGACACACGGATTGCCCTCGTAAGTGTTGTCGGTCTTGTTGGAGCTTGTTTTGGTCGAATTCGATTTGATGTTAATTTGAACAAGTTGA